>NW_024121383.1:36590-99539 GCF_016745375.1 Pimephales promelas | reverse complement strand
CCCCTATACCGCCCCACAGACCCCTATACCGGCCAACAGACCCCTGACACAGGAGCGATCTCATTCCAAGAGACATAAATCAATTCTGACAAAATGTGTGGGAATGTTTTTTTTTGACCTTTTGAACAGTTTAGTCTTGTCATGTCTATACAGTCTGTGTGTGTTGGAGCTGTTTACCGTCCTCATCCTCAGACCCGTAAGGACATGTTTTAATAAAGCTCTGCAAAGCCGGACATATGAAATAATAGACTGATTTATTATTTTTATAATGGTTTATTGAACCTTTAGACAAAATATAAAAGAAAAAATAAGTAGTTTGCAAAAGTAATTTTTGTTAAGCACTTAAATGACATGAAATCATTACCGAGAACATGTTTTCTATTGTAATGAACAGTAATATTAGTAGTGTGTGCGCTGCGTTGAACACTGTGTGTGTTAATGTTCGCTCAGCGCAGGATAACAGCAGAACGTGATCTGAGGAAATATTTACACAAATAATGATCAATAATCACACTAAAGGCCTTTCGGTTTCCATTCACACTAGTACTAACACAGGCTACTAAAGGATTTAGCAATGTGACACACATCCATATCTCATATTCTCCTGTCTGGTACCGTTAAACATGGGATCACGTGGATTAATAATCATATGCAAATGATATGCAGATGAGGATACGTATAGTAACGAGGCGTTGTAAGGTCATATATGGTTATTTCGGGGTGGAGACGCGTGTGAACACACACTCTTCCTCTGACTGGGGTTATAAAGGCGAACACACACTTTTATACGTCTGAATATTATTTGCCGTACGCCGGGTTTGGGTTTCAGCGCGGAGGATCCGACACACAGTTTCTGACCCCAGTACAGTATATTACAGCGTTATCCTGAGATTCATAACAGAGAATGAGAGAGGAGTGTCAACACACACCATGACCTACTTAACCCTGGAGTGTGTGTGTGTGTGTGTGATGACTAACCCGTCTGGAGTTACTCATGTGCTAACAGTCTGCCATGACAATGCATTTACAATCATGAAACAGCATCATAACACACTTCGCTTCTGCAACGTCACGTTAAACAATGACAGAAAACATTGATTGAGGACACACTGCACAACTATACATTCTCTAAAGCAAAATCAGGCGTTCAGTTCAAAACAACTTTCTAAAGGGAACTTTCCAGAAATACCTTCAAACACTCCCATTGGTCCGTGGTGATGATGTCATAGGCGGGTGTGGCTCTGAGGCTCCGCCTTTTTTACGTGAGGTCAGACGCGAGTAAAAACACAAAAAGCCGTGTTAAATTACTTAAAGATTTAAGTTAAAGAGCCGTGTTCATTATTTAATATCCCTTCACACGTAATATTTTCCCACCAACTAGGAGTGAACAAATTGTTTTAGGAAGCAAAATAACCCTCAATTAAACAATCGCATTAAAAATAACAACCTAATCTAATTAAAATAACAACCTCGATTAAAACAAGGACACAACATTACGCCAGATCTTTTGTGCAGAATTTTGTTCAGTGAAGCTGCGATAAAGCTGAATATCTGATGATATTGAGATGAGTGTGTGTGTGTGTGTGTCTCGAGAGCTCATCTTCTGTGTGTAAACTGATCTGTGTCTCTAATCTTTCACTTCCAGGACTGTTTCAACAGTGGGGAGCGTCCCCGGTGTCTCAAGGTAGGAACTGTGTGTGTGTGTGTGAGAGAGAGAGAGAGAGAGAGAGAGAGCTGTAGATCATCTGTGTGTGTGTCCCTGAAGGGCCTCCGTACGTGGAGGTGATCGAGCAGCCCAAAGCCCGAGGCATGCGCTTCCGCTATAAGTGTGAGGGCCGATCCGCCGGGAGCATCCCGGGAGAGAAGAGCAACGACACCACCAAAACACACCCCGCCATCAAGGTGAGCGAGACCGGAGTGTGTGCAGTTACGTCCAGTGTGTGTGTGTGCTTCATACTGATGCTGTCGAAGCCTGCTTGAGTACATCAGTCGTTCACTTTATAATTATATTAATAAATAATATATATATATAATACATATTAAAATATAATAATATAAAATACAATTTATTCAATACGTTTATTCTGGAGCAATATTCTCATCAGTGTTCAATCAGCTTTGGCGTATTTCTGATATTTTAACCTTTATAAAGAGCATTTTCACCTTATCTTTTATAAATACATGCTTCATTTTTCAATTTGAATTAATATATATATAATTACTTAAATTTGTTCAATTAAATTTGAATAAAAAGACACTATAGGGCTGTTACCAATCAAATCATTTACACTGAAAAAATACAATCGCAGTTTAAAAATTCAGTTTCAGTGCAAACTGTTCCAAGGGCTTTAAACGATTCCAGACGACGAATAAGGGTCTTATCAAGAGAAACGATCACTCATTTAATAAATAAATAACAAAGTTTAAGTTTTATAAGCTCAAATGCTCGCCTTGCTCTGTTCTGTGATGTGTGTGTTCGTGACTCTCCTGTTCGAACTCGTTCATCAAAATGAACAAATCTTTTCCCGAGTCAACTCGTTCATTTTGTTCGTGGAATGAACCAAATGACACGAAAAAAGATTCGTTCATTTTGATAAACGAGTTCAAACAGGAGAGTCACGAACACACATCACAGAACAGAGCAAGGCGAGCATTTGAGCTTATAAAACTTGAACTTTTTAATTTATTTATTAAATGAGCGATCGTTTCGCTTGATAAGACCCTTATTCATCGTCTGCAATCGTTTAAAGCCCTTTGAACAGTTTGCACTGAAACTGTCTTTTGGACCCCATTGAAGTCCATTATATGGAGAAAATCCTGGAATGTTTTCATCAAAAACCTTCATTTCTTTTCGACTGGAGAAAGAAAGACATGGACATCTTGGATGACACGGGGGCGAGTAAATTATCAGCAAAAGTTTTTTTTAAAAGTGAACTACTCCTTTAATGAGTCATTGAGTCATTCATTCAAACGACTCGTTCAAACAGCTGATTCGTTCAGGAATGAAAACGGAAGTGAATCGATCAGATCTAACTTTATCTGGACACTAACTGTATTCTAGATCTGAACCCTCTCTGTGTCTGTAATCTCCTGTCATCTGTAGCGCTGTATAGATGAGGGAGAGTTGACGTGAGTGTACGGCTGTATGATCCACAGGTTCACAACTACAGCGGGCCGCTGAGAGTGCGGATCTCCTTGGTAACCAAGAACCAGCCGCACAAGCCACACCCACACGAGCTGGTGGGAAAAGACTGCAAACACGGCTATTATGAGGCCGATTTACAGGAGCGGCGGATACACAGGTGAGAGTGTGTGTGTGAGAGTGTGTGTGAGTAACGCCGGTTTCACACGAGCGTAAGCAGCGCAACGCACACACACTCAGAGCTTTTCTGTGTGTTTCAGAGGTTCTCCATCTTGTGGCCGAGTGTGTGAGTGTGTTTGATCCTGTAATATCTCCAAGGTGGCCAAGGGTCATTAAAAAGTATTAAATCAATTTTCCTAAAAATAAGGCCTTAAAAAGTATTAAATTGCCCCAAATTCAGATTGGATAGGTCTTAAATATGTCATGTCATCGTTCTGGAATATTTTCTACGTAAGGGTACTATTCTGTTTATAGTATTATTTTATACGGAAATCAATTATTTATAATTCTTATAATGAGAATAAAGTTAGGGTTAATTAAAATTAAGGAAAACAAATATGGATCTGAAATATAGCAAATTAATTTTAATTTATTAAATTAAAAGGTATAATTACCAAACATATCTCAAAGTCTTTTTTATCTTTTTATTAGTTTAATTAATAAACTATACTTTATTATTTAAAACATACAAAGGCTTAAGACATTCATAAAAATGCCTTCTATATTTCTTTTCACTCCATTGTGGCGACCGCATGTACGCAATTGACAATTGGTTATTGTCATTTTACCATTTTGAACAGACAGTGTTTACTTGGAAATATTACTGTATATTTTCATTTTTAATTTATATTTCCTTAAATTTAATTTAGAAGTGGTATTAAAAAGTCTTAAATTTAAATTGTTTATACCTGTAGCCACCCTGATCTCTAACTCGCTCTGCCGACTCTCTTCTGTTTCAGTTTCCAGAATCTGGGCATTCAGTGTGTGAAGAAGAAGGATGTGGGAGACGCCGTTTCATGTCGACTGCAAACACAGAACAACCCCTTTAATAGTGAGTGACTGACACACACACACACACACGATGCTTCTGAAAGTCAATGTTCCTGATTGATGTGTGTTTGTGTGTGTGTAGTTCCTGAGGGGAAGATCTGGGAGGAAGAGTACGACCTGAACGCAGTGCGTCTGTGTTTCCAGGTGTCCATCACTCGACCCAACGGAGAACTCTTCCCGCTCGAGCCGGTGGTGTCCCAGCCCATCTACGACAACAGTGAGTGTGTGTGTGTGTGTGTGAGTTAGACTCAGATCAGCTCCTCTCGTCAGTCAGGGTTCCCCTTGAATCTGAATAAACTCTCGATTTATGTTGTGCTTTAAAATCTTGCTTTAGTGATATCTGCAATAGGGATGTTGTCATAATGCTACGTTCACACCGGACGCGAATCGCGCGTCAAATCCGCGCCTGACGCGTCTAGTTTGACGCTTGACCACTTTGTGTTAATTCACGTGTCAAGAGTGAAACTGACGCGCGTAAAAACAAAAGTTTGAAGTGAAATTTACGCGCGTCAGAATCGAAATCCGTTGGCGGCCATTGTTTTTATGTTCATCGAGAGAATCACCGCTCTGTGTTTACTCTGGAGAGCAGAACAGCGGCCCTGGATCATCGTCGCCGGACCCTTCGGAGCCGAACCGTTTGGCGAGTTTCACCGTTTGCTCGCTCCAGGAGCTGCGCTGGATGACGGCCGCTGTTAGCGCTACTTCCGCCTGTCACGCGCCCAGTTTGATGACCTGTTGTCCCGCATCGGAGTGAGGATCACCCTCGCCCTCATCCATCTAATCTGTCATTTATTTCAGTTTTGATGATAAATAGAGCCAGCCTCCAAAAGTTATTAACCTGTCCTGTGATTTTTTTTTTTTCTCTCTCACGTCCAGACACGAACTTACGCACATGTATGTTGGTTGTCTTTACATCATAATACTATTTAATATAATCTAGATATGGAATGAATAACATTTAATACAAAATGAACGTGTCTCGTATATAGAAATAATGTTTGAAGTGATAAAATATTTGCTTTGTTGTGCATAATCACACTGTGCATTTAGTCATATTACAAAATAATTTATTGAAGCATCCAGATACTTCACCACGTGAGCAAGCAGCAGGCTCCTGATTGGTTAACGCGGCGCGACTTCACACTAAAGTTCAGATTTTTCAACTCGGGCGGCAGACGCGAATTCGCGTCAAACGCGTGAATGCACAAACGGCACTAACTAAATCATTCGTGCGTAACGCGCTTAACGCGCCAGACGCTCAATTCGCGCTTTCCGCGCCGCGCGCCACAGGAATTTTTTTACGCGCGTAACACGTCTTTGCATTGACTTAAAGGAGAACAATGAACCTTTGGTCTAATAAAACATCGGTACCTAGTCAACCGTTCTCTGAGATTTGTTTTCATGATAATCGAATGTAAAGAGTTTTATCTCTAAAAACTGTTTAGCGTATAATGCTAGTACTGGGGGCATTGACTAAGTAAAAGAAATCGCTAGTTTATACCACTAACAAGACTCAAAATAGCCCCACACTCACACAGTAACATAATGAGGATCCATACATGCAAAACGCAGCATTGAGAACTTTGTAAGTGTACAGACCGTTTAATAAAAAGATACTTTATGAAGACAGTTCACTTCGAGTATACAGACAGGAGCCATCTTAAAAAAAAGTCTCGATAAGTCAAACCACGAACGTCGTGCTGAGTGATCTGAACTCTATGAAGTTCAACGAACTTCTGAACTGTATGAGCGGCGTTCGGGGATCGACTTATCGAGACTATTTTTTAAGATGGCTCCTGTCTGTATACGCGAAGTGAACTGTCTTCATAAAGTATCTTCTTATTAAACGGTCTGTACACTTACAAAGTTTTCAATGCTTCGTTTTGTATGTATGGAGCCTCATTATGTTACTGCGTTAGTGTGGGGCTATTTTGAGCCTTGTTAGTGGTATAAACTAGCGATTTCTTTTACTTACTCAATGCCCCCATTACTAGCATTATACGCTAAACAGTTTTTAGAGATAAAACTCTTTACATTCGATTATCATGAAAACAAATCTCAGAGAACGGTTGACTAGGTACCGATGTTTTATTAGACCAAAGGTTCATTGTTCGCCGGAGTTCTCCTTTAACACGGAAATCATTCACGCCTGATGCGCTATTCGCGTCCGCTGTGAACGTAGCATAAGCGACGTCACGATAAGGGCGTGGGCGCGAACTGGTTGTCAGAAAGAACCAAAACATACGCATCAGTCTATGTGTTCTGTCAGCATATGATCATACTGTGTATGAAGAAGCTCAAAGGAGATATAAGGTAAAGCTTTTATATAACCGGGGTTCATGTTCTCTGCCTGATCCATATCGCCTGAGTGAGAGCAAAAGCCCGAACACATGGCCACTTTTGACATTCGGCCACATCTACCTGTATCTCATCGACACGCCATCTATGTTTATCGGAAGGCGTACAAATCTTTAGATGCCTATAAGTAGGGTTGGGTATCGAGAATCGAGTATCGATTGGAATCGGGACTAACTTTTTGTTTTTCCCGGAATCGTTCAAAAGTTAAAATTTCGATTCCTAGTTTCGATATTCACAGTCCGCCGAGCGGAAGAAGAAACCGCTGAACAACACCAACGAAGAAGCGTCTACCGGAAGTGTTGGCATAACCGCGCGAGTCGAACATGAGTAGCTTACGTCGGCGGTCCAAAGTGTGGCTTCACTTTTCTAAAAATAACGAAATCTCTGCAAAATGCAAAATTTGTGACTAAAGGAGTATTTCCTTCAGAAAGGCCGTTGGTTAGCAAGGTTAGCTAAACTTTTTTGACCCTGCCTCTTAAAAGAATCGGAATCAAGAATCGTCAGGAACCGGAATCGAAACAAGGAATCGGAATCAGAATCGTTCAAATTCAAACGACACCCAACCCTACCTATAAGTCATAATTACGAATATTACTTGTGTTAACTAAGGTTAACTGGTCAATTTGTTACAACTAGAGTAAAATAGAGGTGTAATTTGTCCATGGGCTTTATTTTGAATCAAAATGGGTCAACACTGGTCAACATATACGTAAAAATGTATCAAAGAAAATACAATAATTTGCCCTTAATCTATAAGGGTGTGTACACAGATGATGCACTGACTGTACAGTACCCAATCTTTGGGTTAAATTATGACTTTATAATACTGTGCGGCAAACGGCCATTAATTTCTGCCAACCAGAGCGCATGTAACCGCGTCGTGACGTCACGGGCGAAGATCCATATATGTTCATGTGTTGTGTTCACCCTAAGGGGGGTAATGCTGCCCTCCTGCTCATATCCAGACCAGAACCAGACCGCCAGTCCTAACTGAATGCTAATGTCAAGCTTTGTAGGACGACCCGGAAGCTAGCGGCGCACGGGTTCCCTCGGTCGAAAAGCAATGCATTTTCCCCATAGACTTTTGGAAAATCGCAAAAAATAAGATCTGCGTTCAACAAAGGCTTGTGACTCTTACACGTTTTGCCTAGCAAGATAATCTTTACAAGTTAATCCAAAATTTATACATTTTGAAGCCTATATAAAGATTTTAAAAAACACAATCAGACACAATAGAGTTTAAAAAACCACAAGCAGGTTATAACTGTGTGTTCTCTGTCATAGATCAAAACGTGAACATATTTAGAGGCTTTGTTCACCACAGACCTTATTTAGCAAAAACCCATTCAAAAAACCCATAGGCTTTAGAGCGAGGGAACCGTAATGCTAAAATGCTAACTCACTTCCGCGTTTTGGCCTACGGAGTGACGTCGTAACTTCGGCACTCTATTGAAGATAGTGGTGCTGATAGAACTGGAGTTATTAACCCCTGATCTGTGTGTGTGTGTGTGTGTGTGTTCCTCAGGAGCGCCGAACACTGCTGAGCTGAAGATCTGTCGTGTGAACAGGAACTCTGGCGGCTGCCGAGGGGGAGACGAGATCTTCCTGCTGTGTGATAAAGTGCAGAAAGGTGCGGGTCACTGATTTATACAGTACTGCTCTTTAAGTGTCATTAATATAAGCTAGTCCACCATAAGATCTAGGAGTTACAGAAGAGGCCTTTTGTTGTGGACAGTCTGAGTTTAGTTTTATTCCAGAGACAGCTTTTCTAATGTTGGTTGAGTTATTTCCGCCTGGTGCCGAGGTGTCCGTCGGGTGATTACTGTGCTCTCGCCCTCAGAGGACATCGAGGTGCGCTTCTTCCGGGACTCGTGGGAGAGTAAGGGCTCGTTCTCGCAGGCTGACGTTCATCGGCAGGTGGCCATCGTGTTTCGCACGCCCCCGTACCACGACACCAACCTGTCGGAGCCGGTGCGGGTGAAGATGCAGCTGCGCCGGCCCTCAGACCGCGAGGTCAGCGAGCCCATGGACTTCCAGTACCTGCCCGCCGACCCGGGTGAGACGCCTGCTCCTTCGTGTGGCCACACAATACAACACAAAAACACTCATTTCCACTTTATCTTTAAGTCTGAATTGCGAGATAAAAAGTTGCAACTACCTTTTTAATATAAATTATATCTTCTTATACATTCACAATTGTGAAAAAATAGTCAGAATAGCAATTTTTTTCCGCAAAATTAAATAAGAATTACAAGATTAAAAGTCATAATTACTTTTTGAATATTTTATTCGAGTGCAGAAGCAAGCCTCCACAGTTTTAGATGAGGCGTTCGCGTCCTCAGTACAGTAGTTCAGCTCGCCTCATGTTGTCGGTGGGTTCTGTCTTTGGTTGTGAACGAGCAGACGAGCACCGGCTGATGGAGAAGCGCAAGCGGACCGAAGGGATGCTGCAGAACCTCAAACTCGGCAGCATGATTTCAGGTGTGTGTTGTGTCAGATCACCTCATTTAAGGTGTTAGAGGTCAGTTTTGTAGTGAAGGTGTGTGTTTTATTTGCAGGATCCTCCGTACCGACAGACAGACGGCCGTTCAGTACAGCGAAACGAACCTTAACCGTGTCCAAACCCACAGCCACCAGTATCACTGCAGGTATCCTCCAGTTTTCCTCCAGTTATCCACCAGTTATCCACCAGTTATCCACTACTTATCCTCCAGTTATCCACTAGTTATCCTCCAGTTTTCCTCCAGTTATCCACCAGTTATCCACCAGTTATCCTCCCGTTATCCTCCAGTTTTCCTCCAGTTATCCACCAGTTATCCACTACATATCCTCCAGTTATCCTTCAGTTTTCCTCCAGTTATCCTTCAGTTTTCCTCCAGTTATCCTCCAGTTATCCTCCAGTTATCCTCCAGTTATCCTCCAGTTATCCACCAGTTATCCTCCAGTTATCCTCCAGTTATCCACTACATATCCTCCAGTTATCCTTCAGTTTTCCTCCAGTTATCCTCCAGTTATCCTCCAGTTATCCACCAGTTATCCTCCAGTTATCCACCAGTTATCCTCCCGTTATCCTCCAGTTTTCCTCCAGTTATCCACCAGTTATCCACTACATATCCTCCAGTTATCCTTCAGTTTTCCTCCAGTTATCCTCCAGTTATCCTCCAGTTATCCTCCAGTTATCACCAGTTATCCTCCAGTTATCCACCAGTTTTCCTTCAGTTATCCACTACTTATCGTCCAGTTTTCCTCCAGTTATCCTCCAGTTTTCCACCAGTTATCCACCAGTTATCCACCAGTTTTCCTCCAGTTATCCACCAGTTATCCTCCAGTTTTCCTCCAGTTATCCACCAGTTTTCCTCCAGTTATCCTCCAGTTATCCTCCAGTTTTCCTCCAGTTATCCACCAGTTATCCTCCAGTTATCCACCAGTTATCCTCACTTATCCTCCAGTTATCCTCCAGTTTTCCTCCAGTTATCCACCAGTTTTCCTCCAGTTATCCACTAGTTATCCTCCAGTTATCCTCCAGTTATCCACTAGTTATCTTCCAGTTATCTTCCAGTTATCCTCCAGTTATCCTCCAGTTATCCTCCAGTTTTCCTCCAGTTATCCACCAGTTATCCACCAGTTTTCCTCCAGTTATCCACTAGTTATCCTTCAGTTATCCTGCAGTTATCCACTAGTTATCTTCCAGTTATTTTCCAGTTATCCTCCAGTTTTCCTCCAGTTATCCACTAGTTATCCTCCAGTTATCCACTAGTTATCCTCCAGTTATCCTCCAGTTATCCACTAGTTATCTTCCAGTTATCTTCCAGTTATCCACCAGTTTTCCTCCAGTTATCCACCAGTTTTCCTCCAGTTATCCTCCAGTTATACAACACCAGTTATTCTCCAGTTATCCTCCAGTTATCCACTAGTTATGTTCCAGTTATTTTCCAGTTATCCTCCAGTTATCCTCCAGTTATTTTCCAGTTATCCTCCAGTTATCCACCAGTTATCCTCCACTTATCCTCCAGTTATCCACCAGTTATCCTCCACTTATCCTCCAGTTATCCTCCAGTTATCCTCCAGTTTTCCTCCAGTTATCCACCAAATTTCCTCCAGTTATCCACTAGTTATCCACTAGTTATCTTCCAGTTATCCTCCAGTTATCCTCCAGTTATCCTCCAGTTTTCCTCCAGTTATCCACCAGTTATCCACCAGTTTTCCTCCAGTTATCCACTAGTTATCCTTCAGTTATCCTCCAGTTATCCTCCAGTTATCCACTAGTTATCTTCCAGTTATTTTCCAGTTATCCTCCAGTTTTCCTCCAGTTATCCACTAGTTATCCTCCAGTTATCCACTAGTTATCCTCCAGTTATCCTCCAGTTATCCACTAGTTATCTTCCAGTTATCTTCCAGTTATCCACCAGTTTTCCTCCAGTTATCAACCAGTTTTCCTCCAGTTATCCACCAGTTATCCTCCAGTTATCCACTAGTTATCCTTCAGTTATCCTCCAGTTATCCTCCAGTTATCCACTAGTTATCCTCCAGTTATCCACTAGTTATCCTCCAGTTATCCTCCAGTTATCCACTAGTTATCTTCCAGTTATCTTCCAGTTATCCACCAGTTTTCCTCCAGTTATCAACCAGTTTTCCTCCAGTTATCCACCAGTTATCCTCCAGTTATCCACTAGTTATCCTCCAGTTATCCACCAGTTATCCACCCGTTATCCACCAGTTATCCTCCAGTTATCCACTAGTTATCCACTAGTTATGTTCCAGTTATTTTCCAGTTATCCTCCAGTTATCCTCCAGTTTTCCTCCAGTTATCCTCCAGTTTTCCTCCAGTTATCCACTAGTTATCCTCCAGTTATCCTCCAGTTATCCACCAGTTTTCCTCCAGTTATCCACCAGTTATCCACCATTTATCCTCCAGTTATCCACCAGTTATCCTCCAGTTATCCACTAGTTATCTTCCAGTTATCCTCCAGTTATCCACCAGTTATCCACCAGTTATCCACCAGTTTTCCTCCAGTTATCCACCAGTTACCCACCAGTTTTCCTCCAGTTTTCCTCCAGTTATCCACCAGTTATCCTCCAGTTATCCTCCAGTTATCTTCCAGTTATCCACTAGTTATGTTCCAGTTATTTTCCAGTTTTCCTCCAGTTATCCACCAGTTATCCTCCAGTTTCCTCCAGTTATCCACTAGTTATCCACCAGTTATCCACCAGTTATCCTCCAGTTATCCTCCAGTTATCCACCAGTTATCCACCATTTATCCTCCAGTTATCCACTAGTTATCTTCCAGTTATCCTCCAGTTATCCACCAGTTTTCCTCCTGTTACCCACCAGTTTTCCTCCAGTTTTCCTCCAGTTATCCTCCAGTTATCCACCAGTTTTCCTCCTGTTACCCACCAGTTTTCCTCCAGTTTTCCTCCAGTTATACAACACCAGTTATCCACCAGTTATCCACCAGTTATCCACCAGTTATCCACCAGTTATCCTCCAGTTTTCCACCAGTTTTCCTCCAGTTATCCTCCAGTTATCCTCCAGTTGCACAGTGGCATTAACTGATGCTTCACTTTAAAAACTGGGTTTTTAAAAATGTTTTTAAAAGTGATCAGTGTAATATTACTCCAGTGTAAATCAGCTGTTTTGTATGTGAATACACAGTAAAGTGTAATTTATTCCTGTGATCTAAGCTGAATTTTTATAAAAACAGTTATTTACTTTTACAGTGCTTTATACGATAATGATAGTTTCAAAGCAGCTTCACAGTGATTACTCAGAAAAATCCCATCTTTTGTTTGGCAAGTTATTGTTTGATAAGTGAGATCTCAGTCCTTGAAAACCAAGAAAGTCCTGTGATGTGAATGCTTCCGTGACCCGGCTTGTGTTTCAGCGTCGGCGTGTGCGCCCGCCGCGATGAAGCCCCTGCCGTCCTCGTTCTTCGGGCCGGCTCCGGGACAGCTCTTCGCTCAGCCGACCCAGAACGCCCTGAAGGTGGAGCCGCAGACGTCGGTCGGGGACACCTGGAAGTTCCTGCAGAGCCTGACCGTAGACTCTCAGCCCAAAGCCGTGCCAGTGAGCAACTTCACCAGCTCTCAGCAACCCAGCGACTTCTCCACCGTCAACCTGTCGGACCTGCACGACTACGGCCTGGGCGGCTTCATCTCCGCGGAGCCGACGAGCGCGGCGAGCGCCCCGAGCGCGGCCCCCCAGGACATGCAGAGCGCCTACAGGGTGGACGACGAGCTGCCCGAGTTCCCCAGCTTCTCCGAGGTCACGAACGACGTCGACAACATCAACATCGAGGACTTCCAGGTCAGCGCGCGCTTTATTCATGTTTTTAGTCACATGTTCATTATTTTAAAGGTGCAGTGTGTGATATTTAGGAGGATCTGTTGACCGAACTGTGTGTTCAGTAGTGTATAAAGACCTCACATAATAAAGCGTGGTGTGTTTATTAGCTTAGAATGTGCGTTTCTCTCTACACACAAGCGGGTCCCATAACACCCTCGTTTATATGGTGTTTCTACACGCTTGCTAAGCTAAGAAGCTGCTAAAGTCAGCGAATAAAACACTGACACAATAATATTCACAATAATGCAGTTTCACTGAATAATTAAGTAAACCTATTTAATTAATTTGTCTTTGTAAAGAAACTGGCTACTCTCTGCTGTCTCAGACGACGACATCACTTCCTGTCGGCCTCACCACTAGATGCTGTACAAACTTACACACTGCACCTTTAAATAAGTGTTTTATTTATTAGTTATTTCCTGTTGGTTTGAGTGAATGATTCAGTGACTCGCTCATAGAAGTGTGTTTCATTTCTGGATGAATCAGTGTTTTTAAACGAATCCTCTGTGATTTCTGTGTCGCAGGCCATGTTGGGCGGCGAGTCGATGGGCAAGCCGGCGTGTCACATGACCCCGGCGGGCGAGGGCCCGGATCCGGACCCCGGGGCCAACAGCTCCCCCTGGATGAACTTCCCGCCCAGCATCGCCAGCCTCCTGCAGAACGAGCCCATGCTGGAGAGCGGGTCGAACCCGTCCGCGGTGCTGGACGACCTGGAGGTGCTGAACTCCATCGACGACGACCGCTTCATGTCCATCTTCACCAGCAGCAGCAGCCACATGGGCTTCGGTCACCCCACCTGAACTCTTGCTCAGGCCGAGCTCAAGGCCTTACTCTGAACACCAGCAAGCGAACGCCCGGTCCTGGATCACGCCGTCTCGGATGAACCCTTCCTAACGCATACCACATTATATTGGGTGGCGGTTTCGGATCAGATGTGTATCTTGTGTACAGTGAGGTAGAATAAACCTCGTCCTTATAAATACAGTGCCTTATTAAGACAATCTCAGCCTTACAGCCTTATCAAACAGCTCAGCCAATCACAGCACAGAACTATCAAGCAGCTCAGCCAATCACAGCGCAGAATTACTGCCTCATTAAGCATCTCAGCCAATCACAACACAGAATTACTGCCTTGTCAAGCATGTCAGCCAATCACAGCGCAGACTCACAGCCTTATCAAGAACTGATAAGAATGTAAAATGCGTATTTGTGCGTATATGCATTTGGTAGACACTTTTATCCAATCACAGTGCAGAATTACTGGCTCATCAAGAATCTCAGCCAATCACAGCCTTAGATACACATCAGAAATATATCATCGTTGTACAGTAGAAAGTACTTTAACAGTTTAATAACACATTATCTTTTAGGGAATATCACAATATCGTCTTTTGCTTTTTCAATTATAAAGGATTGATTTGTTAATTTTTTTTATACAATTTTTTGTATTGGATCATAAAAACAGCTTTTCTGAAAATAAACTTTTTATACAAAACCTTATTATTGTAAAAATGTTAATAAATTATTAAATCATTAAAGTTGTTCTATGAATTACATTAATTAGACATGATTTTTGATTATTCAGATTTAATTAAACCATTAAAACGTAAAATGGAAAGAACATCGGGGCATAAATGTGCCATTTTTGTTAAACTGTATTTATTGTTCAATTTTTTAATTATTAGAATTTAATTTAACCATTAAAACAAAATCCAGCATTTCCAAAAAGAAAAATACTCTGGAATGTTGGAGAAAATTTCACATTTTTTACTTTAATTTCAGATTAGGTTTTTTGAGCACTAAAATAAAAGTAAAACAACGTGTTAAATGTCAGAGCACTAAAGAGAGAATCGGTTCACATGTTATAGCTTATATATGATGTTGAAATAAAACTGCACTATTTTATTAGCCGCCGTTCCCATCATGAAGCTGAGGTTATTAGTTAATATTTTCTGCATATGAATGAGTCCTGGTGACGTCATGTACATATTATCTCTGATCTGTTGTGCTGTATTATTATTATTCATACTCTTCTGTAACGTGCTCCTTCTGTTTCTGTGGCCTTAGTGCTTTTGTACTGCTACACGAGCTGTAATAAATGCAGGAAATGCAGATGCATGTGTGTTACTTCACTGAGTGGCACAGAGAACGAACCGAACGAACCGAATCGCTTTCAATACAATCACAATCACTGTCGTCTAGGAAACATTCGCTCACTTGTTTCATTGCTGGATGAATCAGTGTTTTTGAACAGATCTCTTGAATGAATGTTTCAATGACTCATTCAAAGAGTTCACTTGTTTAATTTTGGGATGAATCGACTCTTTTTAAAATGAATCACTTCAATGAATGATTCAATGACTTGTAAAAACTATTCGTTCCATTACTGGATGAATCAGTGTTTTTGAACAGATCTCTTGAATGAATGATTCAATGACTCACTCAAAGAGTTCACTTGTTTAATTTTGGGATGAATTGACTCTTTTTAAAATGAATCACTTCAATGAATGATTCAATGACTTGTAAAAACTATTTGTTCCATTACTGGATGAATCAGTGTTTTTGAACAGATCTCTTGAATGAATGATTCAATGACTCACTCAAAGAGTTCACTTGTTTAATTTTGGGATGAATTGACTCTTTTTTTAAATGAATCACTTCAATGAATGATTCAATGACTTGTAAAAACAACTCGTTCCATTACTGAATGAATCAGTGTTTTTGAACAGATCTCTTGAATGAATGTTTCAATGACTCACTCAAAGAGTTCACTTGTTTAATTTTGGGATGAATCGACTCTTTTTAAAATGAATCACTTCAATGAATGATTCAATGACTTGTAAAAACTATTCGTTCTATTACTGGATGAATCAGTGTTTTTGAACAGATCTCTTGAATGAATGATTCAATGACTCACTCAAAGAGTTCACTTGTTTAATTTTGGGATGAATTGACTCTTTTTTTAAATGAATCACTTCAATGAATGATTCAATGACTTGTAAAAACAACTCGTTCCATTACTGAATGAATCAGTGTTTTTGAACAGATATCTTGAATGAATTATTCAATTACTCACTCAAAGAGTTCACTTGTTTAATTTCTGGATGAATCAGCACTTTTTTTAAACAAATCACTTCAATAAATGTTTCAATGACTCGTAAAAACAACTCGTTCCATTACTGGATGAATCAGTGTTTTTGAACAGATCTCTTCAATGAACGATTCAATGACTCACTCAAAGAGTTCACTTGTTTAATTTCGGGATGAATCGATTCTTTTTAAAATGAATCACTTCAATGAATGTTTCAATGACTCGTAAAAACTACTCGTTCCATTACTGGATGAGTCAGTGTTTTTGAACAGATCTCTTGAATGAATTATTCAATGACTCACTCAAAGAGTTCACTTGTTTAATTTTGGGATGAATCGACTCTTTTTAAAATGAATCACTTCAATGAATGATTCAATGACTCGTAAAAACTACTCGTTTCATTGCTGGATGGGTCAGTGTTTTTGAACAGATCTCTTCAATGAACGATTCAATGACTCACTCAAAGAGTTCACTTGTTTAATTTTTTCTGGATGAATCAGCACTTTTTTTTAAACAAATCACTTCAATGAATGATTCAATTAATCTTTAAATTGTTAATCGTGCAGCTCTAGTTAATTGCAAAGGCATCATTTCTAATTCTCATTTAGCTTTAGCTGTGAGTTTAACTTAAATTTTACAAACTAAAGCACACTTTTGCACTTTGGCAAACAACTGCGCTACTAGAGACACTTCACTGAGACACAACTGAAAACGTTGTTTATTTGGCACAAGAACAAATGAACCGAACGAACGTTCAATACAAAAAATAATTTTTAAAAAGTAAAACACAACTCAAAGCCCTTTTGGCATCATTATCATACTCATTTCCAACGTAACGAAACAGAAATCGGCAACGTTTCTACAAAACAAGCGAGTGTCTGGTCATGTGACCTCCAGGTTGGTGACCTCGTCTGGTCAGGTGACCTCCAGGTTGGTGACCTTGTCGATGATGTGCGACCGGCGGGGGACGCTCTCCAGGTCGAACATGCTCTCGTAGATGGTGGGGCAGATCTTCCAGCGGTTGTTGCGGTAGATGCCCAGATACGTGTAGACGTCGGGCTTGTAGTAAAGCACGCACTTGACGCCGGCCGCGCGGATAGTGGCGTCCAAACGCATCACCTGCTCCTCGTCCGTGAAGTTCTGGTTGTAGACGCAGATGACGTGCCTGGGGTCGGAGTCGGAGCGCGGGCTAGCCTTAGCGGAGTTGATCCTGCCGTCCAGCACGGCTCTAGCGATGCTCTCCCAGGCGCGGTCCACCTTGAAGCCCGTGTCCAGGTGCATTAGCCACTTCCCGTACAGGACGCTGTGGTTTAGCGCTAGCTCCCGTATGGTGTGGTAGGTGACGCTACGTCCACTGGCTAGCAGCGTCTCCCAGCTGTCCTGAAGGCCGTCCACGTCTCCGGTCTCGTGGCAGTAGTGCGGGCTTCGGACCGCGATCCATCCCACCGGCCGATCGCCCTCGCTGGTTGCGTAGCGGCTCACCTGCGACGGCCGGTTCGACTCTAGCCAGCCGCTGAACTCCGCACGGGGTGTCTTGCGTGCGTCGAAGATGATCCAGGGGTCCATGTCGGCGGCCATGGCCTCGGCCGCGTAATCCTCCGCGGAGAGTTGTTCGGAGCGACCGGCCTCGTCCTCCGCCATACTGTCCAAACAATGAAAACGTTATCATTATTAAGTCTCCTTGTAATCAATTTTATCCTTTTAAAGTCATCTGTGATCAGCAAAATTACATATTTAAAAGTTTTTGTCCTGATAAAATGTCTTCATGCCTTAAAATATCTTGAATGTAACTCGACACCCTTGCCTCATTTAGTATACGCGGTTCTATGAATATGCAAATTTGCCCCAACACCACTGTTGAATTCAACCAGTACAATGTTTCTCTGTCTGGTTTTGTGCCAATGTTCCTAAGAATGTTGTGCTAACGTTACCTTTAAGTTTTGAAAACATTATTATTAAGTCCGCCTGTAGTCAATTTTATCCCTTAAAATCACCAAAATACACATTTTAACGTTTTTTTTTTTTATAAAATGTCTTCATGCCTTAAAATATCTTGAATGTAACTCGACACCATTGCCTCATTTAGTATACTCGGTTGTATGAATATGCAAATTAGCCGCGTCTCCACTCACTCACAAACCCAATGTCTTAAACCTGTACGATGTTTCTCAGTCCGGTTTTGTGTCAAAGTTCCTACGTTTTGTTGTTACCTTTAAGTAATGAAAACGTTATCCCTAAATCATATATTTAAGCATTTTTATGCCATTATAAAATGTCTTCATGACTTAAAATAGCTTGAATGTAACTTTATAGCTCCGCCCCCAAACTCACGCTATGCAACACAGGCCCCTCCCCCTAACAAGTGGACACGCCCCATCTGCTGATTGGCTACCAGTGTGTTGTGCTTCTCGTTCATCAGTGTTTCTCAGAAATCGCTTACTGCCCCTTTAAATATGTGCTTTTGATGAACATTCTGAATAGGGGTTAGATACATAAAATTAGTGTTTAACACTGTTTTAAGAATTAGCTTGAACTACTGAACGTTAATAAGGGGGTGACTAATATACTTTTTTGTGAAACTGGATTAAATAATTAAAGGAAACAAGTCGATGTCTAACTTGAAAGACTAGTCTAAGCAGTTTATGTACACGGACACTAGTCTTTAATAATTGTTTCAGAACATTAGCACACAAAAAAAATCCTATTTATACATCATGGAAGGTGAAACATTTTAGTTGGGTTCATCAAATGTTTTAAAATTGTACTTGTTTCAGGACGTTCAAAAGTAAAGTTAACATTCCCATAATGATACAATTTAACTTTCCTCTAAACGTTGGCATAACCAAGAAAACTTTGTGAAGACATTCAGGAAGAACGTTCTCGAAAGATGTTTTTGTTGGTGTTTTTGCGTCTGTATCATCAGATCTTCACTGTTCAGGCGTGATACAAAATCGCATATTTAAACGCAAAACCCAGTATCATCATTTTTAATATGTTCTTTGCCATATTAAATGTATTAAAAGTGTAAAATTCTCACTCTGTAGTGTGTTTTTCTAGCAAAACTCTGCTGAGTCACTGCGGCTCTCGCCCGCTTTCCGCCTCAACACTTCCGGCTTCCGCCTAGTCTTCTTCTTCTTTGTTGGTGTTTTCTGTCAGCGCATTTCCGCCACCAACTGTTATGGCGTGCTGGTGTTGAATAAAAACAATAATAAATCAACTCTAACTGAAAACTGTCTTTTAATCTATACACCTCTATGTATATCCTCTCATATCACTTTATTTTAAAGTCGTTTCGGTTTCCACCTCGACTTCGGAACTTTATTTAAAACACCCCGGAAGCACACAAAGCGAACCGTAAAGAAGCGAGAACTCGTGCAGCCGGAAATCACGGAAACAATCCACCGTAAAATGACGATAAAAATCGCAGAAACGCACGGACGGCGATCGGTGATGGTGCTTTAATCGCTTTAGCGACGGATCTGCGCGAATCTAACGAGTGTACCCTTCACATCCCTTGAGTTTGGCCACAGACTGACGGAACCGAGCCAGAGCCGCTGCCGGGCCGATTCTGCGCAGAGATGCCGAGCAAAAAGAAGAAATATAACGCCAGATTCCCTCCGGTGAGACCCGGCACACACACACACACGAGAGTTTAAAGACACTCATCAACAGAGACTGTGCGCGTTGAATGAGGGAATACGAGAAAAGAAAAACGCTTTCGGTCCGGTTAGCCGCTAGCTCGCTAAAACCACAATGTCTGCTTCTAATCCGCTTTAATCTGGTTTAATCTAATACAGTCGGTCAGGTTATGATGTTGGGCGGTGTATAGAGGAAAATGTACTCAAACCGATTCTCTCAGTGAGGTTTATTGTAAAGATTTGAGCTTCAGAGAGGTTAGCATGCATGCTAGCTAACCTCCCTCTTTCTCCCCCTGTGTGTGTGTGTGTGTGTGATGGTCTGTACCCAGTCTGGTGTGTTTAACCAGGCGTTAGCTAATGTGGAAACATATGTATTATTAAGTCTGATTCAGTTGATCCGGATTACACCGCGTTCACACTTGAGTCAGTCAGACTGGCTTCTGGAGTGGTTGTTGTTGTTGTTGTTGTTGTTGTGTGATAGTGTGACAGATGAACTCACACATGTGCTTTTGTTGACATCTGAATGAAGACAGTGTGTGTGTTTGCATCTCATGCATGACTGGTCTCTGGCTTACATGTTTCACTTCTCATGCGGAGATGATGCTCGTTCCCTGATGACTGTTGAAGTGCAGGTCTGGAGTGTGTGTGTGTGTGTGTTGAAGAGCAGGTCTGGAGTGTGTTTGTGTGTTTTGTGTTGCAGGCCAGGATCAAGAAGATCATGCAGACGGATGAAGAGATCGGGAAAGTGGCGGCTGCAGTTCCTGTCATCATCTGTATCCTTTCGCCGTCACATCTTCACATGTGCTTTAATTAAGACAGGACTCTACGTGAACACACACGTTTGTTTGTGTGTTGCCATGCACTTATTAGTTTAATAGTTGAAAAGATGACATCCAAAAAACACTTTCTTTTGTTGCATTTGACCTTTTTGCATCATCATATACATATCTTTAAAGATGCGTTTTTTTCTCCACTTCAGTGACACGTACACACACCAACATTTAGAGTTTTATTCACATCTATATTCTGAAGGTTTTTACTGAGGGGTTTGTTCATATATCATTCTAATTAATTTTTATAACATTGTATTCCTAAAAACATAGAGAAATTGTGTTCAAGTCCAAAACCCCTCTGTAAAAACTCAACACTATTAAATCTGATCTGTTTGATTATTTGATCACATCATATTTGCGCTAAACATCTAAAATACACATTTAACTGTTTATTTTATTGCACTTTATTGCACTTTTTATATGTGTGTGTGTGTATATGAAGAGTTCAGATGCAAAAGCCTCTAAATGCCATTTGAAATTTTCTTCTTTAATGATGATTTTTATCAAACTTGTATATTTAAGTTCAGTGATTTCACTTAAATGGCAATGATAATTACCTATTAATTGTTATTTAAGTGAAATTACTGAACTTAAATATACAAGTTTGATTTTCAAAATTTCAAATGGCACTGAACTCTTCATATATATATATATATATATATATATATATATATATATATAAATATTTTTTGAATCCTGTTCAAATAAAAAAAAACCTCTACTCTAGTAAAACGTACTTTATTAATAGCCGTTGCAGCTGATATGGTGTTAAATCATAGATAAAGTAAATGAAATGAACCTGTGTGTGTGTGTGTGTGTGTGTGTGTGCGCGCTGACCCTTTCCTTGACTAAAGCGAGCCCGCGCGCTCGAGCTGTTCCTGGACTCTCTCCTGACCAAAGCCTGTCACGTCACCCAGTCACGCAATGCCAAAACCATGACCACGTCACACCTGTACGTCACACACACCACATGACTGCGGTCTGTCGAGCACACACTCCATTTGCCAACGCCTGCGTGTGTGTGTGTGTGTGTGTGTGTGCAGAAAGCAGTGCATCGAGCTGGAGCAGCAGTTTGACTTCCTGAAGGATCTGGTGGCGTCGGTGCCGGACATGCAGGGAGACGGAGACGAGAACCACACGGACACCACGGAGAAGATCCCGCGCAGGTCACACACACACACACACACATGCGGAAGCCATACATTCTGTATTATAGCGTTTTAAGGCCAGACAATTAATTTGTTGGGCAGTTTGTAAGGAAAGACTACATGCCTATAATAATGTCAATAATGATTTAATTATTAATTAATAATTTTCTCCGTTACTTGTAACTTTCCAAAAGC
This sequence comes from Pimephales promelas, assembly GCF_016745375.1. Next base: position 77,741 of record NW_024121383.1, on the reverse strand, counting down.
AGATTTTTTTTTTGTTATTAAAAAGAAAACGAGCAAGTGACGGTGAGAAAAGTAACGTAAAGTATGACATTCCTTAAAAAGTAACTAAGACTTTTATTTTGGATGCGATTAATCGTTGCCCATCCCTACTGGAAAACACGAACCCTGAGCAAGAACACACACATGTTTAAAGTAACCTCAGATGTGTGTGTGTGTGCTAGTGAGAGCTACTTCTAAAAGTAACGCGCTACAATATTGCGCTACTCCCTAAAAAGTAACAAATTTGATTACTGTTTACATAATATATGTGTGTGTGTGGTGTGTATAATTAATTTGTATATATAAATACCCACACATGCATGTATATATTTATGAAAAATGTGTTATTAATATATTAAATATTTATATATAATATTAATTGTGAATAAATATATATACATGCACATATTTCTTTAATATATACATGCATGTGTGGGTATTTATATATACAAAGTAATTATACACACTACACACACACATATTATGTAAACACAAACTTTTATTTTGGATGCGATTAATCGTTGCCCATCCCTGTTTTCCAGTCTGATATCTAACCTTTCTTAAATCACTATACATTAAGCAGAAATGCTAAAGATAGGAAGCCTAAGTCTTGTTTAAATAAATAAATAAATAAATAAATTGAGTTTATGCTTGATGAAAACCCAAAAGAATAAAAAAATAAACGTAATGTGATGCATATTTGTCAATAATGAATGCACCGGGTCACATTTCATAGTTTATTAATAATTATTTTAATTTATTTGATTTTATTTTATTTTAATCACCATACTTTTATTATAATGAGCATAAGTTGTGAAATGTGTGAAACAACATGCTAACACTTTACAATAAGGTTCATTACAATTAGGTTTTATTATTCTTTATTAAAATGGTTGTATTTGTTAACATTAGTTGCTGCACTGTGAACTAACATGAACAATGAACAGCTGGATTAGTCTTAACTAATACTAATAAATAATGTAACAATTCTATTGCTCATTAATACATTAAAATAAATTGGTAACACTTTACAATAAGTACTTTTTTAACATTAGCCACTGCATTAACTAACTAACCATGAGCAATATTTTTACAGCGTTTAAAACGTTGATGTTTGTGTTGGTTAACTACTGTGACGCACCAGTAATGATGTGATTCACCTGCGCTGATTTCCTATAACTAATGTTAACCAAGGGATCGTGGTTATCTAGTGTTGCCATAGAGCGTGGAGTGTGTGTGTGTGTGTGTGTGTGTGTGCTGAGTGTTGGTGCTTTGTGTCTCTCAGGGGGCGTAAGATCGGCTCGGGCCGTAAGAACGGGGGAGCAGGAGCCAAGAGCAAAGACAAGAAACTCTCAGGCACAGAATCGGAGCAAGAGGTAAACCACGCAGGAGACACTACCCACAATGCACTGCTTTATTACGTCACGTCACGTCCACCTGAACATATAGGAGTTATGCAAGTCACGTTTTACAGTGGCCTGTTGTTGTGGACAGCCTAAGGCAGATCACCTCGCCTCAGAAATAGGCCTTTTGAGGACATGGAAGAAGAGTTCAGATCGGGAATAACGAAAGTGTTGCGTTTCTAATGTTGTTCAGTGTAGAATGCGTTTAACATCAAGCAAACATGAGCAAAGTTTATTTGAAACACTTAGTTTTCATTCCTTTTCTGTTTTGAATAGAATTAATTTTTAAAGCATTTGTTGCGGCACGACGGGAACTAAAGTGTTTACAATGTTTTATTTATTTTACGTTTATTTCTGAATGTAAGTAATAGTAATAAATAGTGTCTTTTACTGGAACTAATATGTTCCCGTGTTTATGTTATTTTCCAGTATTTATGTGCCATCTTGACTAGATGCAGTAACGTATTCAGGTCATGTGACAGCAGTGGACATTGAGCAATTCTTAAAGGGTTAGTTCTCCCAAAAATGAAAATTCTGTCAGTATTTACTCTCCCTCATGTTGTTCCAACCCCGTAAGACCTTCGTTCATCTTCAACACAAATTAAGATATTTAAGATATTAAGATCACTCCATAGGCTTCTTGAGGGAATGACTCAAAGTCATTAAAGACATCGTTAAAATAGTCCAAGTGACTACAGTGGCTCAATCTTAACTTTATCAAACGACGAGAGCAAAAAATAACGACTTTATTTCAACTATTCACTTCCTTCTCCATGAGCCTGTAGTCAGTTAACGTAGTGTGATTGCGTAAAGCTACGTCACACGAAGGCTCACTATTGGCCAACGCTGGTCATGTGTGTGATGCGTGTGACGTACAATAACAGAAGCTTACGCTATTAAACTAGTAACCTGACTCGCGCAGAGGGAGAAATAAACCAATAGTTGAAATAAAGTCGTTATTTTTGTTGTTTTTTGCTCTCGTCGTTTGATAAAGTTAAGATTGAGCCGCTGTAGTCACTTGGACTATTATAACGATGTCTTTAATGACTTTTCAAGTCATTCCCTCAAGAAGCCTATGGAGTGATCTTAATATCTTAAATATCTTAATTTGTGTTGAAGATGAACGAAGGTCTTACGGGGTTGGAACAAACTGACAGAATTTTCATTTTTGGGTGAACTAACCCTTTATTGTGTGTGTATAGTAGAAATGAGTGTTTATGATTTATGAGATCGTGCTGCTGTAGGATAAAGCGGTTGAAAGATGTTTGCTGTTACTGTCAATCAAGCGGAATTGCTGCATGAAATGCTGATTCATTCCTGTGTGTGTGTGTGTGTGTGTGTGTGTGTGTGTGTGTGTGTGTGTGTGCAGGATGATTCTGAGGACAGTGAGACGGAAGGAGACGAGGACGACGACAGGTCTCAGACCAGCACAAACACACAGCCTGCCTCCTTCTACCACAGGTGGGACATATATTATTATTATTTTTTTCTTACCATTTTCATGTTTTTTAACTCGCCAAGTGATATTTTTGCACAGCACAGGGTTATAGTGTGTGTGTGTGTGTGTGTGTGCAGTGTGGAGGTCCCGCCGGCGCAGGCTGTCTCCGCGGGCTCCCAGCAGGGGGCGCTGTCGGGGTTCTCCCCGCACCCGTCCCTCATGGGCGTGTTCCCGCCGGCGCCGGCTCCAGATCCGCTCCAGAACCACACGGAGGACGGCGACGACGAGGACTACGACTCGTAGAGGCGCCGACACACACACACTAGCTGTTTTAATTTCTTTTAAACTCTTGTTTTATTGTCCAGGAACAGTTGTGCTAGTTTCCTTTATCCGTGCGGCTCTCCTCCGAGCACACACACACACACACACCGCTCCGGGACGGCCGCGTCTGCAGGGGTGCGGATCGGATCGGCCCGTTCTTTTGCTTTTGTCAAGTGTTCTGTTTTAAGCTAGTTTTACTATTAAAGCTTCTTTCCTCCATCGATTACACTGTTGAACCGTCACTCAGAGACATCTCGTTCCCCAGACACACACACTCACAGGGACGATGCACATGTATAGATGATTCCCCTTTGTTTTACATGTTTTAGACTCTTTTAATGTTTGCTGAGAGTCGTGCTCTCGTCTCATGTGTACAGCGGCACGTTGGCTTTTAACCTTCTTGATTTTGTATGAGTGAAATAAAGTTGAGGTTTCAGTAATCTGCTCTGTGGATGTGCTTTACTCGTGGCGTGTGTGTGTGTGTGTGTGCTCGCGTCCCTCACACACGCCTCACGCTCAGCATTATTAGCCTTCATTAGCGCCTCAGTACTGTGACGCGATAGTGCTGCCATATAAAACACACACACACACACACAAATAATTACATTATATATTTAGGCTTATAAAAATAGGTTTGGATTTATATATTCACAATTTGCATACAATTATTTCCTGTTTTACCCCGTGTGCATGTGTGTAGAATTATTTTTTATATGGTTTTAGGTTATGTGAGTTATATATTATAGTATGAAAAATTGTAACTTTATAATAACCTTGAGCTCAATATTATGTGTGTATATTAGAGCCCGACCGATAAAGGATTATGAAGGCCGATACCGATACAAATATTTTTTGTGTTTTAAAATCCGATATTCCGATATATCGGACGATATTTTATTTATTTGAAACTGGACATGATAGTCACATATTTTGTCCTGCTTATTTGAGTTCAGAGAACTGATGGGGATGATCTTTTAATTGTTATTCAAGCGATGTATGTCTCGTGCCCAACTCAACGTGTGTTGCCAACAGGAACGGTGTAGAGCGCCCTCTGGTGGACAAACTATACAACTCCAACACTCGTGACATGGTTCAAGCGTGTTTCGTCAGTTTTTATTTTATTTTTGAAATATTCATTTATCGGCCATTATAACTGCCGATACCGATAGTTTGGAAAATGCCTAATATCGGCCGATAATATCCAGGGTTCCTACGCAGTTTGGAAAAGTATGGAATTTGATTTGAGTAATTTCCAAGTCTGGAAAAGTATGGAAAAAGTAAATCACAGTATGGAAAAATATTGATGTTTCCAGAGTAAGTTTGTGTGGTCGATTTTGGTATTCCAGGTATTATCAACTAGCTGGAATTTCGAGATCGCAATCTGTTTTTTTTTCAGAATTTAGTAGTAGGACATTTCTAGTCATCCCGTTAATTTTGTGAGTTGGTAAATTTGGTTAGGTTTTGAAGAAATATACAGCTGAGTATCATCAGCATAACAGTGAAAGTTAATTCCATGTTTCCTAATGATATCTCCTAATGGCAGCATGTACAGAGTGAACAGCAGCGGTCCTAGTACTGAGCCTTGTGGGACACCATACTGAACTCGTGACCGATAAGACATCTCTCTCATGATTTAAACCATGCTAATGCAGTTCCACAAACGCCAACATAGTTTTCTATTCTATTTAAAAAAATGTTGTGGTCAATTGAGTCGAATGCAGCACTAAGATCGAGTAACACTAATAGAGAGATACGAACGACCACGATCGGATGATGAGAGCAGATCATGTGTGGCTCTAATGAGAGCTGTCTCGGTACTATGGTACGCTCTAAATCCGGACTGGAAATCCACACAGATATCATTTGTTTCCAGAAAGGAGCACAGTTGTGAGGATACTGCTTTTTCCAGTATCTTTGACAGAAAAGGCAGATTCGAGATTGGCCTGTAATTAACTAATTCTGTAGGCTCAAGTTGCGTTTTTTTATCATAGCTAGCTTAAAGGTTTTTGGTACGTATCCTAGCGACAAAGACGAATTAATGATATTAAGAAGAGGATCTATAACATCTGGAAGCATCTCTTTCAGTAGTTTAGTCGGTATAGGGTTAATTAATGAGTTTGCAAAATCTTCCTCTCCAATATAAATTAACCAAATCTTTCCTCAGGGAGACAACAATGCCCCCCTGATGCGATATTGTAGTAGACGGTTGCATAGTTATGATTTTGTCCCTAATATTATCAATCTTATCATTATTGGACACTTCTGGGCTTGAAGCTTTGTTAGTTGGGCCAGTGTTCCAAATAGATACCTAGGTTTATGTTTATTCGGCGTTATCATTATATATTATTTATATATCATCCTTATCGTTATATATCATCCTTAAGTGCCGGCCTCATCGACACGACAGCCATCAGCACTGATCCTCAACGCCTCGTCTCCAAACCGGCGTGGTTCCTTCGACTAACAAACAGATGTGACTTCACTTGACTATTTATTTATTCGGCGAAAAATCATTAATATAAAGGGAAAACAACATGGGCCCTAATGTAGAGCCCTGCGGCACACCCATGCTCATAAGGGAGATGATACGTTATTTATGGATACACACTGCTGCCTAGCACTCACAAAACATTTAATCCAATTGATTGTACTTAAACTATTAGATAAATGTGTTAATTCATCAGTAATTCAAGTATTGAAAGCCTTACGCAAATCAAGAAAGCCGCCCTACGACTCCTCCGCTATCTAGACTTGATCTAATTTCCTCCATGCAGTCTCCGTGGAGTATCGCTTAATGAAGCCAAACTGGAGAGGATGTAATGCAGAATTGTAATCAAGATGTTCCTCTAACTGTGATACGATAGAGATAGTGGGGAAATGCTTATAGGTGGATAATTTGAGACCTGGAGCTTGTCTCCTGTCCTGACCTGTGTGTAGGCTTTACCATTGCTGTTTTCAAAGCTGTAGGGAAGATGCTTTTTAATTTATGGATTGATTTATAACTTTAGTTAGCACTGGGGTTAAAAAGTCCTTGTGCTCTTTTAAAAACAGAATCAATGGCAAAAATGTCTTTAGATTTACTATTTTCTCTCTCGCTCTCACACACACATACTCACTCTCTCTCTCTCTCTCTCTCTCTCTCTCTCTCTCTCTCTCTCTCTCTCTCTCTCACACGCACGCGCGCGCTCACAGTGGCCAGGAGAGGGAGGAGGAGAGTCAGTCATCTGACGGTGTTCCTGTCCCACTCCCTCGCCGGGCTCACGGGAAGAGTTCTCGGTAAACTGGCTCCTCAACACACCGAGTTCGCGAGCGTTTCTGAAACACAACGCCCGAAGAAGACGCTCGACGTGGAGCCGCAGAAGTGACACGACGCGACGCCATTAAACAGCGCGTAGCGATCAGCTGAGCGTCTCTTCCTGATACCGAACCCGAAAGTTAAAGTAACTCCAGCAGAACTGAAACAGACCCATAATGACGGTCCGGACGGGGACACTGACGACTCGTGCGTGAGAGAGCGTTTACGAACGCGTTTCTGCGCGTTTGGCTGCGAGTTGAATTCGCTTTTCCTGCTATTCTTCTTCTTCTGAGCGTTTCCTGCTCGGGCAAAACCACTGAGCTAAAAATACTGACCCTCAATGGACCGCTAAACACAGACTCGAACTCTAATGCATCTCTTGGCGAGTTTGTTCTCGTGTTTGGGAGATTCAGAAGGACTTCGAGGTCAGGGTAAGTCAATAAATCCATGTTTTGATTCTCCACTGAACTATATGATATTTATACATGGTGTTTTTCTTAGAGTATGCAGGACAACACGCTCCTAAAGTGACTGTCTGTCACTGATCTGGACCTGTTTTCTTCATCCCTGGTCCTTCCTTTGCCTTTACATTGGGATTAATGTCTAATTAAACTGTTAAAGTGACTGATCTGGATCCTGAACATCAGTTGTCTTCATCCCGGGTCCATTTTTTTGCTCCTCCATTGGGATTGATGTCCAATGGAGACTATTCCACTGGACCTGTTTACTTCATTCCGGCTCCATTTTTGCGTTTACATTGGGATTGATGTCTAATTAAACTCCTAAAGTGACTACTCTGGAAACTGGATGTAAGTTTTCTTCATCCCAGGTCCATTTTTTGCTCCTACATTCGGATTAATGTCTAATGGAGACTAATCCACTGATGACCGGGACGTACAGAGATCTGAGGGCAAGAGGAGATCTCACTTCATCAGATTCTGATTTATAAAACTCAATGGAGCCGCTGAAGAACATTTTCTCCCGGAGCCCATTGTCCACCTGGAAGAGCCTGGATCAGACGCAGAAGGGGAGCTTCACCAATCCGGTCTGGACCGCGCTGTTCGACTACGAGGCCTCGGGGAACGATGAACTCACCTTGAGGAAAGGAGATCTCGTGGAGGTCTTGTCTCTGGATTCGGAGATCTCTGGGGATGAGGGATGGTGGGCGGGAAAGGTTAACAACAAAGTGGGAATCTTTCCGTCGAACTACGTCTCGTTTAAACCAAGCGGGTACGGGAAGCTCCCATGTCCTGGCGTCGTCCCTGACTTAGGCCCGGCCGTGGTTCCCGAACTCGAGCCGGAGGCGGTGGAGTTCTCCGACCTGAGTCTCCAAGAGGTCATCGGAGTCGGAGGCTTCGGGAAAGTCTATCGAGGAACATGGAAAGGGGAGTTGGTTGCAGTGAAGGCGGCCCGGCAGGACCCGGACGAGGACATCAGCGTCACGGCCCAGAACGTCCAGAACGAGGCCCGCCTCTTCTCCATGCTGAGGCACCCGAACATCATCGCGCTAAAGGGAGTGTGCCTGCAGGAGCCCAACCTGTGCCTGATCATGGAGTACGCCTCGGGGGGAGCCCTGAGCCGGGCCTTGGCTGGGTCCCGGATCCCCCCACAGGTGCTGGTGAACTGGGCCGTGCAGATCGCCCAAGGCATGCTGTACCTGCACAGCGGAGCCATCGTGCCCGTCATACACCGCGACCTCAAGTCCAACAACAGTAAGTGCTCGTCCTCTGGTTTATAGAACTGTGTAGAACTGTATAAAACCCTTTATAATCCCAGGATCACCTTTATAATCCAATGATCCCCTTTATAAACCCAGGATCCCCTTTATAAACCCAGGATCCCCTTTATAATCCCAGGATCCTTACTAAAAGTGTATGAAACCCAAAAATATCCAGGCGTATTAAACCGTGCACATCCTTATATTCTGGACTGGCAACATTTATTCAACGTTTCTCACATTATCAGTTTATTCGCTGTAGTTAAGAAAATGGTGTTCAAATATGAGCAGAACTCACTGGTTTTGTTTGTCCTTCTGTTCAACTCACACTTGAATTATGTTGAATATCTGTCAGCCGGTAAATTTAACTACACAATTAGATAATACCAGTTTAGCTCAACCAGTGACCAAGCAATGCTTCAGAGTGTGTGTAAAAAGAGCATTAGCGATTACAGAAAACACACTTCAGCGGAACATCATCAGCTCAAAGTGTCCGAATCACATTTGGTCCTGAATGATTATAAATGTTACTGGTAGAATATTTGGGTATAATATGCCACAGTTTGCTTTATTTGTCTCTCCTCACTTACACACATGAACTATAGTGTCCTGCACACTATCAGAAATGCTGTTTGGATTCTGGGTAATGTTTGTTCGGAGTCCCGGTCGGTCCGAGGTCGTCTGTTTCCTTCATAACTCTGACTATGAGGAGCTCTTAAATGGACATGGACTATGATATTGCAATGCTTTTGCATTGACCCCTCAAACAGTGGTGAATGAATGGTACTATATTTATATCGTCATTCATGTTGTTATCTCGATAAATACCAGAAAATATTGTGATAAAGTTTTATGGATGTATTAGAAAGTTTGCATTTGCATTGCATTGAATTGCAATTTGCCCTTACAAATCCTATTATTTACATCACAACATATTTTGCGAGGGAATGCAAAAGCTTTGAAATATAATTTCATATTAGTTCAAAAAGCTTCTCGGGGGAACATTTACTCGTCGAACCACTGGGATATAGTTGACCCGGTCCCACCTCGAGCGAGCGAGCGAATGTCTCGGAGGCACATACACAGAGAAAGCATAACGCATTCAAATATGATCTTTCCCCCTACGCATCCCATTGGCCATTCCTGGATTCTGTTGTGTTGTGGGATTATCATCAGGCCCACATGGAATCTGTGCCCGCAGAACTCGGGAGAAATCTCCGCATGTTTCGGCAGAATCGCTACACCCATCACTTACAGACCTCTGCATCTTCTACTCAGTGCCTGTGCGATTGGTTTACTGTTGTGTTTAGCTTGATTGTGCATTCATCTAGTAACACTGTAGTCATTTCAACTCTATTTAAATCCAAGAATTCCAGTGATTCCGGCTGGGCCTGGATGGTATTTATTTGGGTTGTTTGGTTGAGCTCCAGGACTCTGAGAGAATTGCCCGTTTCGGGGGGAAGAGGATATTCCCATGGCATGTATCACACACTTGTGAAGGGAATGTTGTTGGTCTGGATATCAAATAACACACACACACACTTTGCCAACTCGATAAGAAGACCTCACACGGGTCAAGGATCATATTAGGACGCAGACTGAGCTGGACTTTGTGTTTGTTTTGCTGATTATATGGTAGCATGTTTATTTCTCATGTATGAACTCGACAGATACTTCCATACTGTAAAAGAGCTTTGAAAGTGTATTTACATTGGTGTATTATTCCTAAACTCAACTTTTCTGCTGATTTATCTCTATAAGATGACATTTGCTGTGGTAAAATGCTTTTATAAAACACTGTTGCACTGGTGTGTATTCATCAGCAGGTTGCCCAGACTTTGCTCATAGTCAGAAATATGAATGTTTAGTGCATTTGTGGTCTTCCTTCCTCGGCTATTCTTTCCCTTTTTCCCTCTCTCTTACTCGTCTGTTTCGTTATTGTCCGCCCACGTATATCCCATGATCCTTCACTTCCCTGCAGAGTCAGGCGAGAGCGTGTCCATTGGGCTGGAAACCACCTCAGTTGCGTAAAACAAACTTTTTAATGCCGGCTCGCAGCACAATTCCATCGCTGTAGTTCTCGATCTTATCTGTCCCTCGCCCCTCTCTCTCTCTCTCTCTCTCTCTCTCTCTCTCTCTCTCTCTCTCTGCCTGTTGTTTTTTAATTCTTTCCGATCTCTTTGTCCCAGACCTGCCCTGACTTGTCTCTCGCACTCCGTCGTTCCAGATCGCAGCATCCTGTGTTTTTCTTTCTTCTTTCGTCTGTTTCTCTTTTTTCCCCCAGCTAACTTCATTTTTTGCTTCCTACTCATTTTCAAAAGACAGCCTCCCTCTGTTCCTGTGCTGAGGATCATGGGCGGTTGTTCAGGTCACTGCCTTTCCTGCAGTTTCTGCAGCATTTAACCAGGGGTTTAAGGTTAAGAGTTTATATATTCAGTAGTTTAATGTGTAGAGTTTCTGTATTCAGTAGTTTAGTGTGTAGAGTTTCTGTATTCAGTAGTTTAGCGTGAAGAGTTTCTGTATTCAGTAGTTTAGCGCGTAGAGTTTCTGTATTCAGTAGTTTAGCGCGTAGAGTTTCTGTATTCAGTAGTTTAGCGTGTAGAGTTTCTGTATTCAGTAGTTTAGCGCGTAGAGTTTCTGTATTCAGTAGTTTAGCGCGTAGAGTTTCTGTATTCAGTAGTTTAGCGCGTAGAGTTTCTGTATTCAGTAGTTTAGCGTGTAGAATTTCTGTATTCAGTAGTTTAGCGCGTAGAGTTTCTGTATTCAGTAGTTTAGCGGGTAGAGTTTCTGTATTCAGTAGTTTAGCGCGTAGAGTTTCTGTATTCAGTAGTTTAGCGTGAGAGTTTCTGTATTCAGTAGTTTAGCGCGTAGAGTTTCTGTATTCAGTAGTTTAGCGCGTAGAGTTTCTGTATTCAGTAGTTTAGCGCGTAGAGTTTCTGTATTCAGTAGTTTAGCGTGTAGAGTTTCTGTATTCAGTAGTTTAGCGTGAAGAGTTTCTGTATTCAGTAGTTTAGCGTGTAGAGTTTCTCTATTCAGTAGTTTAGCGTGTAGAGTTTCTGTATTCAGTAGTTTAGCGCGTAGAGTTTCTGTATTCAGTAGTTTAGCGTGTAGAGTTTCTGTATTCAGTAGTTTAGCGCGTAGAGTTTCTGTATTCAGTAGTTTAGCGGGTAGAGTTTCTGTATTCAGTAGTTTAGCGCGTAGAGTTTCTGTATTCAGTAGTTTAGCGTGAAGAGTTTCTGTATTCAGTAGTTTAGCGCGTAGAGTTTCTGTATTCAGTAGTTTAGCGCGTAGAGTTTCTGTATTCAGTAGTTTAGCGCGTAGAGTTTCTGTATTCAGTAGTTTAGCGTGAAGAGTTTCTGTATTCAGTAGTTTAGCGTGTAGAGTTTCTGTATTCAGTAGTTTAGCGTGTAGAGTTTCTGTATTCAGTAGTTTAGCGTGTAGAGTTTCTGTATTCAGTAGTTTAGCGCGTAGAGTTTCTGTATTCAGTAGTTTAGCGCGTAGAGTTTCTGTATTCAGTAGTTTAGCGCGTAGAGTTTCTGTATTCAGTAGTTTAGCGTGTAGAGTTTCTGTATTCAGTAGTTTAGCGCGTAGAGTTTCTGTATTCAGTAGTTTAGCGCGTAGAGTTTCTGTATTCAGTAGTTTAGCGTGTAGAGTTTCTGTATTCAGTAGTTTAGCGCGTAGAGTTTCTGTATTCAGTAGTTTAGCGTGTAGAGTTTCTGTATTCAGTAGTTTAGCGTGTAGAGTTTCTGTATTCAGTAGTTTAGCGCGTAGAGTTTCTGTATTCAGTAGTTTAGCGCGTAGAGTTTCTGTATTCAGTAGTTTAGTGTGTAGAGTTTCTCTATTCAGTAGTTTAGCGTGTAGAGTTTCTCTATTCAGTAGTTTAGCGTGTAGAGTTTCTGTATTCAGTAGTTTAGCGCGTAGAGTTTCTGTATTCAGTAGTTTAGTGTGTAGAGTTTCTGTATTCAGTAGTTTAGCGTGAAGAGTTTCTGTATTCAGTAGTTTAGCGCGTAGAGTTTCTGTATTCAGTAGTTTAGTGTGTAGAGTTTCTGTATTCAGTAGTTTAGCGTGTAGAGTTTCTGTATTCAGTAGTTTAGCGTGTAGAGTTTCTGTATTCAGTAGTTTAGCGCGTAGAGTTTAGTGTGTAGAGTTTCTGTATTCAGTAGTTTAGCGCGTAGAGTTTCTGTATTCAGTAGTTTAGCGAGTAGAATTTCTGTATTCAGTAGTTTAGCGCGTAGAATTTCTGTATTCAGTAGTTTAGCGCGTAGAGTTTCTGTATTCAGTAGTTTAGCGCGTAGAGTTTCTGTATTCAGTAGTTTAGCGCGTAGAGTTTCTGTATTCAGTAGTTTAGCGCGTAGAGTTTCTGTATTCAGTAGTTTAGCGCGTAGAGTTTCTGTATTCAGTAGTTTAGCGCGTAGAGTTTCTGTATTCAGTAGTTTAGTGCGTAGAGTTTCTGTATTCAGTAGTTTAGCGCGTAGAGTTTCTGTATTCAGTAGTTTAGCGTGTAGAGTTTCTGTATTCAGTAGTTTAGCGTGTAGAGTTTCTGTATTCAGTAGTTTAGCGTGTAGAGTTTCTGTATTCAGTAGTTTAGCGTGTAGAGTTTCTGTATTCAGTAGTTTAGCGCGTAGAGTTTCTGTATTCAGTAGTTTAGCGTGTAGAGTTTCTGTATTCAGTAGTTTAGCGTGTAGAGTTTCTGTATTCAGTAGTTTAGCGCGTAGAGTTTCTGTATTCAGTAGTTTAGCGTGTAGAGTTTCTGTATTCAGTAGTTTAGCGTGTAGCATGTAGAGTTTCTGTATTCAGTAGTTTAGCGCGTAGAGTTTCTGTATTCAGTAGTTTAGCGCGTAGAGTTTCTGTATTCAGTAGTTTAGCGCGTAGAGTTTCTGTATTCAGTAGTTTAGCGTGTAGAGTTTCTGTATTCAGTAGTTTAGCGTGAAGAGTTTCTGTATTCAGTAGTTTAGCGTGTAGAGTTTCTGTATTCAGTAGTTTAGCGCGTAGAGTTTCTGTATTCAGTAGTTTAGCGCGTAGAGTTTCTGTATTCAGTAGTTTAGCGTGTAGAGTTTCTGTATTCAGTAGTTTAGCGTGTAGCATGTAGAGTTTCTGTATTCAGTAGTTTAGCGCGTAGAGTTTCTGTATTCAGTAGTTTAGCGTGTAGAGTTTCTGTATTCAGTAGTTTAGCTCGTAGAGTTTCTGTATTCACTAGTTTAGCGTGTAGAGTTTCTGTATTCAGTAGTTTAGCTCGTAGAGTTTCTGTATTCACTAGTTTAGCGTGTAGAGTTTCTGTATTCAGTAGTTTAGCGCGTAGAGTTTCTGTATTCAGTAGTTTAGCGTGTAGAGTTTCTGTATTCAGTAGTTTAGCGTGTAGCGTGTAGAGTTTCTGTATTCAGTAGTTTAGCGTGTAGAGTTTCTGTATTCACTAGTTTAGCGTGTAGAGTTTCTGTATTCAGTAGTTTAGCGCGTAGAGTTTCTGTATTCAGTAGTTTAGCGCGTAGAGTTTCTGTATTCAGTAGTTTAGCGTGTAGAGTTTCTGTATTCAGTAGTTTAGCGTGTAGAGTTTCTGTATTCAGTAGTTTAGCGTGAAGAGTTTCTGTATTCAGTAGTTTAGCGCGTAGAGTTTCTGTATTCAGTAGTTTAGTGTGTAGAGTTTCTCTATTCAGTAGTTTAGCGTGTAGAGTTTCTCTATTCAGTAGTTTAGCGTGTAGAGTTTCTGTATTCAGTAGTTTAGCGCGTAGAGTTTCTGTATTCAGTAGTTTAGTGCGTAGAGTTTCTGTATTCAGTAGTTTAGCGTGTAGAGTTTCTGTATTCAGTAGTTTAGCGCGTAGAGTTTCTGTATTCAGTAGTTTAGCGCGTAGAGTTTCTGTATTCAGTAGTTTAGCGTGTAGAGAATTTCTGTATTCAGTAGTTTAGCGCGTAGAGTTTCTGTATTCAGTAGTTTAGCGCGTAGAGTTTCTGTATTCAGTAGTTTAGCGCGTAGAGTTTCTGTATTCAGTAGTTTAGCGCGTAGAGTTTCTGTATTCAGTAGTTTAGCGCGTAGAGTTTCTGTATTCAGTAGTTTAGCGCGTAGAGTTTCTGTATTCAGTAGTTTAGCGCGTAGAGTTTCTGTATTCAGTAGTTTAGTGCGTAGAGTTTCTGTATTCAGTAGTTTAGCGCGTAGAGTTTCTGTATTCAGTAGTTTAGTGCGTAGAGTTTCTGTATTCAGTAGTTTAGCGCGTAGAGTTTCTGTATTCAGTAGTTTAGCGTGTAGAGTTTCTGTATTCACTAGTTTAGCGTGTAGAGTTTCTGTATTCACTAGTTTAGCGTGTAGAGTTTCTGTATTCAGTAGTTTAGCGTGTAGAGTTTCTGTATTCAGTAGTTTAGCGCGTAGAGTTTCTGTATTCAGTAGTTTAGCGTGTAGAGTTTCTGTATTCAGTAGTTTAGCGTGTAGAGTTTCTGTATTCAGTAGTTTAGCGCGTAGAGTTTCTGTATTCAGTAGTTTAGCATGTAGAGTTTCTGTATTCAGTAGTTTAGCGTGTAGCATGTAGAGTTTCTGTATTCAGTAGTTTAGCGCGTAGAGTTTCTGTATTCAGTAGTTTAGCGCGTAGAGTTTCTGTATTCACTAGTTTAGCGCGTAGAGTTTCTGTATTCACTAGTTTAGCGTGAAGAGTTTCTGTATTCAGTAGTTTAGCGTGTAGAGTTTCTGTATTCACTAGTTTAGCGTGTAGAGTTTCTGTATTCAGTAGTTTAGCGCGTAGAGTTTCTGTATTCAGTAGTTTAGCGCGTAGAGTTTCTGTATTCAGTAGTTTAGCGCGTAGAGTTTCTGTATTCACTAGTTTAGCGTGTAGAGTTTCTGTATTCAGTAGTTTAGCGCGTAGAGTTTCTGTATTCAGTAGTTTAGCGCGTAGAGTTTCTGTATTCAGTAGTTTAGCGCGTAGAGTTTCTGTATTCACTAGTTTAGCGTGTAGAGTTTCTGTATTCAGTAGTTTAGCGTGTAGAGTTTCTGTATTCAGTAGTTTAGCGCGTAGAGTTTCTGTATTCAGTAGTTTAGCGCGTAGAGTTTCTGTATTCACTAGTTTAGCGTGTAGAGTTTCTGTATTCAGTAGTTTAGCGTGTAGAGTTTCTGTATTCAGTAGTTTAGCGCGTAGAGTTTCTGTATTCAGTAGTTTAGCGCGTAGAGTTTCTGTATTCACTAGTTTAGCGTGTAGAGTTTCTGTATTCAGTAGTTTAGCGTGAAGAGTTTCTGTATTCAGTAGTTTAGCGTGTAGAGTTTCTGTATTCACTAGTTTAGCGTGTAGTTTCTGTATTCAGTAGTTTAGCGTGTAGAGTTTCTGTATTCAGTAGTTTAGCGCGTAGAGTTTCTGTATTCAGTAGTTTAGCGTGTAGAGTTTCTGTATTCAGTAGTTTAGCGTGTAGCGTGTAGAGTTTCTGTATTCAGTAGTTTAGCGTGTAGAGTTTCTGTATTCAGTAGTTTAGCGCGTAGAGTTTCTGTATTCAGTAGTTTAGCGCGTAGAGTTTCTGTATTCAGTAGTTTAGTGTGTAGAGTTTCTCTATTCAGTAGTTTAGCGTGTAGAGTTTCTGTATTCAGTAGTTTAGCGCGTAGAGTTTCTGTATTCAGTAGTTTAGCGCGTAGAGTTTCTGTATTCAGTAGTTTAGCGCGTAGAGTTTCTGTATTCAGTAGTTTAGCGCGTAGAGTTTCTGTATTCAGTAGTTTAGCGCGTAGAGTTTCTGTATTCAGTAGTTTAGCGCGTAGAGTTTCTGTATTCAGTAGTTTAGCGCGTAGAGTTTCTGTATTCAGTAGTTTAGCGCGTAGAGTTTCTGTATTCAGTAGTTTAGCGCGTAGAGTTTCTGTATTCAGTAGGTTAGCGCGTAGAGTTTCTGTATTCAGTAGTTTAGCGCGTAGAGTTTCTGTATTCAGTAGTTTAACGTGTAGAGTTTCTGTATTCAGTAGTTTAGCGCGTAGAGTTTCTGTATTCAGTAGTTTAGCGCGTAGAGTTTCTGTATTCAGTAGTTTAGCGTGTAGAGTTTCTGTATTCAGTAGTTTAGCGCGTAGAGTTTCTGTATTAAGTAGTTTAGCGTGTTAGAGATTCAGTGTGTGTACTGAGTTTCCCAGGTGTGTGCACTGTTTCACGCACAGACAGACACTAACCCGACCCCTAAACCTATACACACACACTCAGACTTACACACATTAACCCAACCCCTAAACCTACCCATCACACACACATTTAAATGATTTTTTTGTAAATGAATCCAATTTTTGAAGCCAATTTTCTGATATTTTGAAGCATATCAGTAACCAGACCGTTTCTGGTCTAATTGACTTCCATAGTATATATTTTTTTCCTACTATGGAAGTCAATTAGACCAGAAACTGTCTGGTTACTGATATGCTTCAAAATATCAGAAAATCGGCTGAATGGATTTGAAAACGGTGAAACTCAACTGTTTAACTCTGGGGGAGTAGTAAAATGAGCCTATTTCCAAAAATCCTTTAAGGTTCTTCAGTATTGTGTTCAGAATATGTTGATTTATGCAGGTTTTACTTGAATCTCTATGTACGGTTTATCTCTGATCTGGCTTTTGAATCTGTTGCAAACCTTAGTGTTCGTCCCTGCTGTCCTGATGTGTGATCATGATGTCTGTCTAATTAAAGAGAGTTTAATGAGAAGCAGCGTGTTGCTGTTGTTGGCAAGTTAGTCGTTTTTGTACACTTAAAAATGATTAACAAATTCGTGTCAGCTGTGTTTCTGTTCTTTGCGCATGAATCTGACTCTTGTGAGAGGGAAACCCTATGAGCCGTTTGATTGGTCTGTTGAACTTCTGACTCGGCCAATGGCAGGACTTTGGGAGCGGGACTTAGAACGAATGAATGAAATCTATCTGAATACTATTATAATTTTTAGTATATATAAAATAACTAATATATATAATATATATATATATATGAAGAGTTCAGATGCAAAAGCCTCTAAATGCCATTTGAAATTTTCTTCTTTAATGAAGTTTTTTATCAAACTTGTATATTTAAGTTCAGTAATTTCACTTAAATGGCAATGATAATTACCTATTAGTTGTTATTTAAGTAAAATTACTGAACTTAAATATACAAGTTTGATAAAAAACTTCATTAAAGAAGAAAATTTCAAATGGCATTTAGAGGCTTTTGCATCTGAACTCTTCATATATATTTCAGTTATTTTAATTTTAATACTTTGTGTTTGTGTGAGAGAGAGAGAGAGAGAGAGAGAGTGCATGTGTGTGAGAGAGATAAGGACGAGCAGCTCATGGCCTCTCTTTATTTTGGAAAGGCTCATCCGGAGATTTGGTGTGTGTGTGTGTGTGTGTGTGTGTGTGTGTGTGTGTGGGCGGGCGGGCAGGTATGGCCTTGGCACGGGATTCCCCTTTTACAGCCTCAGAAAATATTTCCCAGCATGCACCAGGAGTTCAGATTTTTCCCAAAGACAGTGGCACTCTGGAATGAATATGTCAAGAGGGCATAAAACACACACACACACACACACACACACACACACACACACACACACACACACACACACAGTGACCAAATTCATTGGAATAGTGGAGGAAAAACAAGGGTTTGATGTAGTGGTGCACGATATATCGGCCGCCGATATAACATCGGCCGATTTGGTCAATTTTTTACACATCGGTATCGTTCCGATGTCAAAATAGGGCCGATGTGAACAGGCCGATGATCATCCCTGTGTATTTGACGTGCGCGTGGGGGCGGGGATGTTTGTTTTTGCACGCGTATTAAAATCGCAAGTGCGTTTAAACATCAAGCGCACGAAGACTGGAACTGGTGAGCTGTTTTCTGCCAGCCTTCCTAATGCATATTTTTGTCCCGCCAAAGCCATATTTGACCGGTAAGTGATGTAGATGAGTGACTGCTGCGCAATTGAGTTGACTGAATATCTTTGAGAATACACGATGGTAAAAGGTCGGAAGACCGAAGTTTTTTTCTTCTGAACTACTGGTTGTGAATTGTGAAACCACACTTTCAATAAACCAAAAAAATCTATCTGTTGATGAAATGTTTTCTGTGTCGACTGTCGAGACCATAGACTGTAAAAATAGGTCGAGACAAATCTCGTGCGATGTTCTGAACTGCCTGGATAATCACAACGTGTGCCGTGGTTGCGTTAATGACACGTCCGATTCGCGAACTAATGACTCCTTTGAACCGATTCACTTTAATGAATGGTTAAAACAACTGATCTGTCCAACACTGAGCTCAAGAGACATAAATCGGAAACACTTTACAATAAGGTTCCATTTATTAAAGTGTAGCCTACATTAAATGTACACTTTAATAATATTGTAAAGTGTAAGGTTAATAGATTAATAGAATGTTAACAAATTTTGTTAACATTCTAT
Organism: Pimephales promelas; assembly: GCF_016745375.1. Next base: position 59,181 of record NW_024121383.1, on the reverse strand, counting down.
TAATATTAGTTTCTGTGGATTTACTCCATGCAGTCATTCTAGAATGATTCATTCTTTCCAAATAGAGCAATTCAAGTAATCTGGTGAAATTGTTTTTATATCACAATATATATCGCAGAAAAATAAAATCACAATGTCATTTTTTACCAATATCGTGCAGCCCTAATCATCGCTATGTGTTTTCTATACAGGGATATCGACATCGGTAAATATCGGTATCGGCCATAACAGCAACGTTAATATCGGTTCTCGGTATCGGCCACAAATTTTCACATCGGTGCATCACTAGTTTGATGGTTGTCTGAAGTCCACTATTACTAGAACTTAAAGTCAGCATGAAATGTAAACTCAGCCTATTTTCTAAATGCATGTTATAAATCGTGGTGTGATCGATTCGTCCATGTGCATGTTTAATTAATTTGGTAATGATTAATCAAACCGAAGCGTCAGTCTCTCTGCAGGATTCTCTCATCATTTAGTGCACTTAAGCTCCGCCCCTTTAAGCCCTTGCTCATCTGCATAGACTTTAGAGAGCCATGCCCACATATACTGTTATATTTTTGTGTTAATATTTCGATTTTGATATATATATGTCAAATATACACCTCCCCCTGCTAAGCCCCGCCCTCGGCTCATCCCCTCCATCTCCTCTAGGGTCCGCCCATTTTTTCAGCATTTTTCAAATATTGCCAGTGGGAGGAGTCAGGCTCTGACCAGGGGTTTAGTTACCCTTTAATTAATTTGTATTTCAGTTTGACTTATTTTAGTACTTCAAACTAATTAAAATTGGAAATGTCGCTTTCACAACTAGAAGAAATACGTCTGTTTGTTATTCTAAGTTTGTTTATTTTATTTCGAGTAACAGATGGTGTTTTTTTTATAGTTTTACTTAACGATAATAACCCCGAACCCTGGTTATTCTCTGAACACAACTGTAGATTCTTTTAAAACTGTAGTCTTTCTGCGGGGAGGTCAGGGGTCAGAGGTCAGGGTTGACACCCAGTGCTGGTTAAACTTCAGCCGCTTGCACTTAATCAGTGAGTGATTTCAGGGATTCTGAACTTGAGTTTGACGTGCGTTCTCTTAGAGTGGTGTCAGGCAGTTATAGCAACAGAGTCGTTGCCGGGGTGTTGCCGTGAGTGGTTGCTATGGTGTTTTGGTTGGTTGCTAGGTGGTTTCTGGCGGTCTCATCTGACTGATAGACGGACTGATTGTGTTGTGCTGGGGGTTTTCCCCTCAGAAGAACGAGCCTTTGTCTCTGTGCAACATACAGACTGTCTGGCAGCCTACACACACACACACACACACACACACACACACACACACACACACACACACACACACAGGTTTGTTTTGCTATGCTTGTGAGGACATTCCATAGGCGTAATCGTTTTTATACTGTACAAACTAGGGTTAGTGTAGGGTTAATGGAATATACACTCACACACACACACACACACACACACAGATGTGTGCGAGAAGGTTAGCTGGTCGATTTGCTGTAGACGAGAGGAATCATGATCTTCAGCAGAGGTGCATTGTGGGAGCGAGTGAACAAGGCCACCTCTCATACGGTAAACAAACACAGCCGGTCGCCGTGGTTACCATCTTTCCGTCGCCGTGGCGTCCAGCGTGTGGTGAAGACGGTCACATTCCTTCAGGATCGCGGGCGTAATTGTAGCGTGTTCTCTGAGCGGAGAGATCTGCTTCTGTACACACACACACACACACACACACACACACCTCACTACCTGTGCATTCAACAGCCACAAAAACTCATATTTGTCATTTAACTTCAATTGAATGTAATCATTGTAAATAACAGACACAATTTGGATAAAATAGTGCATTTGTAATTCATTGTATTTTTCATGTTTTGATTATTTCTGTTAATTTTTATTATTATTTAACTGTTATTTTTTATAAAATATCTAAAAATATAATTTGTGTATATTTTGTATATATATACAAAATATACACAAATTATGTTTTAGATATTTTATAAAAAATAACAGTAAAAATAAACACTGCCTATGTAAAAATATTAAAAACCTAATTTATATAAACTTTTTAAATTAGTTATATATTATAATATATATACTGCCTATGTAAAAATATTAAAAACCTAATTTATATAAATTTTTTAAATTAGTTATATATTATAATATATATACTGCCTATGTAAAAATATTAAAAACCTAATTTATATAAACTTTTTGAATTAGTTATATATTATAATATAATATATATATATATATATATATATATATATATATATATATTTATATATATTATAATATAGAACTAATTTAAAAAGTTTATATAAATTAGGTTTTTAATATTTTTACATAGGCAGTGTTTCATTACTGAAGAAATAGCGTTTTGAATGAATCTGTGTGTTGGACTGTGTGTGTGTGTGTGTGTGTGAGATAGACTGTGTGTTTGATGGGTAGGGTTAGTGTGTGTGTGTGTGTGTGAGTAATGCTGAACGTTATATGTTCTGCAACAGGAAGTGAGGAGAGAGACTCGCAGACGAACTGAACTCACACAATCATCTCTGATAGACGACGGACATGTGTGAACGCTTGATTCATGAGTGTGTCCTGATGTGTTTATCTAGCACATCTCATGCTTCTATAGTGTTGCTCATGTGTGTGTGAAGGAAAAACTGATTATGATTTTGATTCCTGTCTCGTTTTATTTAGAAGCGTCAATTTCATTTGTCACTTCCTGTAGCGGGACGTCAGCAACGGAAACAAGCGTTAGAGAGAGAGAGAGAGAGAGAGAGAGAGTGAGAGAGAGTGGTCGGTCACTCACTGAGAAAAGCGGATTATTTTTGTCGGGTGTTTGATGGCGAGTTTCACTTCTTCATGTTCTGCAGTTTTGTTCCACATTTCTGTCAGCATGTCTAAATATTTACAGCAGCACAAACCGGCCTGCTGACAGTGTGTGTGAGTGTGTTTGTCCAGGCACAGAGATCTCTCTCTTCTGCAGCCTTTTGCAATGGTTTTGACGTCACACACACACACACACACACACACACACTAGTGCTGACTTCCTCCTGAGAGAGAGTTCATCTCTTGGTCTTTGTATTTAGAATGTTTCAAATTACATTTTTGACCCTCAATAGTCAAAAATAAAAATAATATATATATATATATATACACACACACACACATACATACAGTGCATCCGGAAAGTATTCACATCGCTTCACTTTTTCCACATTTTGTTATGTCACAGCCTTATTTCAAAATCAATTAAATTCATTATTTTCCTCAAGATTCTACAAACAACACCCCATAATGGCAACTGTGAGTGTGAGTGAGTGTGTGAGAATGTGTGTGTGAGTATTTTAGGGTGTGTGTGAGTGTGTCAGTTCAAGTCATCCTCATTTATACAGCACTTTTAACAATGTAGATTGTTTTTTTTTTTATTGATTCTCTTCCGCCGCAACGATCTAGTTATTAAAGGGTACATATCATGCTTTTAAATCATTCATTTTTACATATAAATCATAGCGTTGTGGTCTATATAAAGCATAACTGCAATGCTTGGGTCTGAATTCCTCATTATTAAAGCTCCACAAGCCCCTTTTCTGATGTGCGTCTGTGAGCGACCCGTTTCAAAGCGGCCCCTTTAAATAAAAAGGAGATGCGTCACACCCCGCCCGCTCTCCAGGTCCATGAGTTCAACTCCACACGTTCGGCCATTATTGTAGTTTGATTAGAGATATACGATTATATACGATACCTTCAAAGAACAATTTTATTCACACGTTAATAACAGAAGACTTGTCTATCAAGCCTTACATATTCCAGCCAGAGCGAGCGAATCGATAAAGACGACGACCAACCTGCAGAACAACCTCTTCATCATATGGATGTATTGATATGTGAGTTAACTGTTGTGTGTTATTAGTGAAAGTCAACTATTTCTCTTGTTAAAACAAGCACACTGACAAGATAAATGACTACGGTCTAATCTTACCACAAACATCTGTATTGATAATATGATGCGTTTAGAAAAGCAGCTAAATGAGCATTGATGAAACTCAAGAACAATAATACTGCAGACGTGTAACGTTACTTTAAAACTAAAACACAGAAAGACAAAGGTACTGCTAAACCATGACCACCATGTGTTTGAAGAAAGTAAAGTACTTTATTTTTATTAACGATATTTACAGCTTATCGAAACGCTCTGTTCGTCGTCTCCAAAGATAGAAGGAATTGACCCCTCATTCAATCGGCAAACCCTTCTGTATAACGTTACTGGCGGAGGTTGTTGAAGTGCTTCAGGTCACTAACGTACATCCAACAACCGAACATTTAGACTTGCCCTCTCGTAACTTCTGCATCATTGAGCTCGGACTACAAAATCGTAGCGAGAAATAATAATGGCGGATTGCTGGAAGTGTTGGGCCGGTAGCCGATGTCCTTATTCGTCAGTTCCGCTGCAAATACGGTGACGCACTTGCTCAAAAAACGTCATAGACAACAGAAAAATCTGAACAGGTTGAAAAATATGACCAAAACAGAATATAAAGATATAAACGAAGCGCCTGAAGAGAATAATTTCATCTTTTCTGTACTTATAAACACTCCAAATATACAACAAAATGCATTTAAGGGCTAAAAAAGCGGATTTTGCATGATATGTCCCCTTTAACTTAAGGGCCGCTAACACGACACCGTTCTCACAGAAAACTCGTAGTTCGCTCTACGCAAACTTTAAACACACGAGCCTGAGAGAGCGCTATTGGCGCCCACATGCGTATTACGAGTTCAGGGGTTTTCTGAAAAAACCCAAATCAAACTACTTGTCTGGCCTTAAAATGTATGGGATGTCAGCAACGGAAGAGTATGATTACGACTGGCGGAGTCGAACATCTTAGAGAATTTGCGATTAGCATTAGCATGACTCTGGTTGCTGGTGTCTCTATTTTCAAGTTCGGTGTGATCGAATCACCAATTACCAGGGCACACTCAACAGGATTCACTGAGTGGGGAGAATCTATGTGTGTGTTATTATTGAGAAATGTGATGTCTAACGTATGGTCTCTCTCTCTCAGTTCTGCTGGCTGAGCCTGTAGAGAACGGCAGCATTGAGGGCAAAACCCTGAAGATCACAGATTTCGGTCTGGCGAGAGAGTGGCACAAGACCACTAAGATGAGCACGGCGGGCACGTACGCCTGGATGGCCCCTGAGGTCATCAAGTCCTCCACTTTCTCCAAGGGCAGCGACGTCTGGAGGTGAGGGACACACACACACACACACAAACTCAAACCAGGTCAACTGCTCTTCAAGACTTACCGGTTCACCCAGTGTTTCCCAACCTTTATCAGTCACGGCACCCTACAGGAAACTCGTTACTACTCTGATTAAATACCTTGGAATACAATATCCTGATGTCATTAAATATATTTAATATAATAAAGTCAATTTGTTACTTTTTAAGAGAGTAACACAATATAGTACGGCATCAGCACTGATTGTCCCACTGTTGGCTGGAGAGGCGAATGGAGGCTGAGGTGACCGGTGCGTCCCGGCGGCACGCAGTAACTTTTTTACAGTAACTTTTCGCGACCGATTGCGAAAGCGTTTCTCAAATGTTAGAAATCTCTTCAGATGCTCTGGAAGCGCTTGATTTCCTCTAATAAGCTCAGCTGAATGTCAGCGCTGCTCTCAGATTAACTGGCTTTAAATTCATCGCCCACACACACAAACTAGACGCACCGCTTCGCCGTTTCCCTTTAATACTCGCTTTTCCTCTGCAGGGAAACATCGGATGTTCTCGACTAATTTACACGTCTCGATTCTCCAGTTACGGCAGCCTCGCGGGGCTTTACGGCCCTCGGATCTGTGTGTTCAAGCGGAGCGAGATGCTCTTGTGTGTGTGTGTGTGTGTGTGTATATGCTGTAATTATACGACTATATAAAACTGCTGTGGGCGTCTCACTCCCACACTCTCTCTATCTCTCTCTCTCTCTCTCTCTCTCTCTCTCTCTCTCTCTCTCTCTCTCTCTCTCTCTCTCTCTCTCTCTCTCTCTCTCTTATGACTCTAGAAAAATAAGAAATGAATGAAATGTAACTTGTGTTCTTTAACCGAGTGAAATCCAGGATTTTAATTGAGTTTCGGCGTTACAAGGTGATGGGGACGTCTGTCTTGACTGGTTTAAAATGATCACTGAGAGTTTGCAGTTTGTTCATGTGTTTGTTTGATTTGGGTATTTGATATGAACTGAATGTGTATATCTGTGCACTCCTTTAGGAACTGATTATACTAGTTAAGGATAGTTGCATTAAAGGAGTGTTGAAATAAACAAAGAATTCTCTCTCTCTCTCTCTCTCTCTCTCTCTCTCTCTATCTTCTCTCTCTCTCTCTCTCTCTCTCTTCTTCTCCTCTCTCTCTTCTCTCTCCTCTTCTTTCTCTCTCCTCTCTCTTCTCTCTCTCTCTCTCTCTCTCTCTCTCTCTCTCTCTCTCTCTCTCTCTCTCTCTCTCCTCTCTCTCTCTCTCTCCAGTTATGGTGTGTTATTATGGGAGCTTCTGACTGGTGAGGTCCCGTACCGAGGGATTGATGGTCTGGCTGTGGCGTATGGAGTCGCTGTAAACAAACTGACGCTTCCGATCCCCTCCACCTGTCCTGAACCCTTCGCCATGCTCATGTCCGGTGGGTCCTTTCTACATGCATCCACTCATCCATCCACCCATCCATCCTACATACATCCATCCATCCAGCCATTCATACCCGTCCATCCATTCTTCCATCAATCCATCCATCCTCACATCCGTCCATCCGTCCGTGCATCCATCCACTCATCCATCCACCCATCCTACATACATCATCCATCCATCCATCCATCCATCCATCCATCCATCCATCCACCCCCATTCATACCCGTCGTCCATTCTTCCATCCATCCATCCATCCATCCTCACATCCGTCCGTCATCCCGTCCATCCATCCATCCAGCATCCATACCCGTCCACTATCCATCCATTCATCCTACATGCATCCATCCATCCATCCATACCCATCCATCTGTCCACCATCCATCTACCCGTCCACCATCCATCCATCCATTCTACATGCATCCATCCATCCACCCATTCATACCGTCCGTCCATTCTTCCATCCATCCATTCGCCTGTCCGTCCATCCATCCATCCACCCATCCATACGTCCACCATCCATCCATCCATCCATCCACCCATCCACCATCCATCCATCCACCCACCATCCATAACCCGTCCCCATCCATCCATCCATCCACCCATCCATACCCGTCCACCATCCATCCATTCATCCATCCATCCACCCATCCACCATCCATCCATCCACCCACCCATCCATACCCGTCCACTATCCATCCATCCATTCAGTCCTACATCCATCCATCCATCCATACCCATCCATCTGTCCACCATCCATCTACCCGTCCACCATCCATCCATCCATCCACTCATCCATCCACCCATCCATCCATCCGTCATCTACATACATACATCCATCCATCCCTCCACTCATCCATCCATCATCTGTCCATACAATCCATCCATCCGCCTACACATCCACCCATCCATACCCGTCCATCCATTCTATCCATCCATTCGCCGTCCGTCATCCATCCATCCACCCATCCATACCCGTCCACCATCCATCCATCCATCCATCCACCCATCCATACCCGTCCACTATCCATCCATCCATTCATCCTACATGCATCCATCCATCCATCCATACCCATCCATCTGTCCACCGTCCATCTACCCGTCCACCATTCCATCCATCCATCCACTCATCCATCCATCCACCCATCCATCCATCCTACATACATCCATCCTTCCACTCATCCATCCATCCATCCATCCGTCCATCCATCAATCCATCCATCCGCCTACACATCCACCCATCCATACCCGTCCGTCCATTCTTCCATCCATTCGTCCATTCACATCCATCCATCCATACCCATCCATCCACCCATACGTACTATTTTTAACTTTTTATCAGTAGAGTATCTGACGGTCTTTCTGATTGTATGGCCTGTAAAACCTTCAAGCTTTTAAAATGATTCAAGTCTTTGTCAAACCCACAATAAAGTCTGTCTTGACTAGCTTTGCCCATTAAGTTTCATTAAATGCTGTGTGTGTGTGTGTGTGTGTGTGTCAGAGTGCTGGGACCAGGACCCGCACCGGCGGCCCAGTTTCAGCTCTATCCTGGAGCAGCTGACGGCGCTGGAGGAGCAGGTGAAGGAGGAGATGCCGCAGGACTCCTTCCACTCTCTCCAGGAGGACTGGAAGCTGGAGATCCAGGACATGTTCGACGAGCTGCGGGCTAAAGAGAAGGTGCATCATGGGATAGATCAGACCTGTTAAACCTGATCACTGCTCTCTGCTTTCATGTGTTAATGGTCAATCACTCACACATCGGGTTTATAAAAAATATATAATTAGCGTGGTGTGAAAAATCTAATATCGTGACAGCCCTGTTCACTATGGTTTTACATTATAATCAATAACGCTAATAACTATGGCATTTCATAGACTTTTCCAAGTGATCCCACTTTTAAAATTCCCAGGTTTTCCAAGACACTGAGAATCTTTGGTTCTTAACCCTCAGGTGCTCTTCGTTTCGGAGTCACACTTGTTATCTTCCTGGTCAAAAGTGGCCGCACACCTAAAAATGAAACTTTCTCCATCCCAGTAAAACCAATGCAATTTATTTTTGTTCTATAATATTTATTCTTTTTAATTTAGTATTTTGAGACAATTTATTTGAATTTATTAATATTTATGCACTATTTATGGTTTATTTTTGCCATGGAAAAATATATATATTTTTCTATATATATATTATTTTTTTCAAAAAAATATTAACACAGTATTTTAGTTTAATATAGAGTCTATGCCTTCAGAAAAAAAAATATTTTTTGAAGATAATTAGCACCATCTGGTTACAGTATAGAGAAAAAGCGTAGAACCACTTGATGGCATGTACAGCTCTCTATGGAGAGGCATGTGAATTCCCCAGCTGTTTATGAACACATTTTTTGTTGTTGGTGGTGGATTTGAATATATAGTTGAAACAATCTCAAAAACTATTTCTTATTAAAAAATTTGACAAAAAAAAAAACAAAAATTCACAATTTTTTTTTCATTTTTTACAATTTCCCATTCATTTCCTATGGGGGTCATTTTTGACCGAAGAGCACAAGTGTGACTATTTTTTTTACGACCACTTAGCCTGCTCGGATCATGACCTCAATTTTTTTGTGTGTTCACATACATAATGCCATAAAAGTCACCAAGTTTCGTAACATTCCGATGAAGCTGTGATTTTTAGAAATTCAAAACAGAAAATTTTTCGGTCAGAAATGACCGAAGAGCACCTGAGGGTTAAATAAAAAAAATACACGAAAATGAATAAAAATTAGACAAATGTTGTCAGTTTTCATTTTGTTTTTGAGCTGTCTTAGCTTATTAGCTTATGTAGTTCTTTAAGATGACCCGAACACCTGTGTGTGTGTGTGTGTGTGTGTAGGAGCTGCGCTGCCGTGAGGAGGAGCTGAAGCGTGCGGCTCTGGAGCAGAAGTCTCATGAGGAGTTCCTCCGTCAGCGGGAGCAGCAGCTGGCCCAGTGGGAGCAGGACGTGTTCGAGCGAGAGCTGTCCCTGCTCATCCTGCACCTCAACCACAACCAGAAGCCCAACGTCAAGAAGCGCAAGGGGACCTTCAAGAAGCACAAGCTGAAGGTGAAGAACGGGGAGAAGATCAGCATGCCGCAGGGTGAGGCACACACACACGGTTCATCACAGTTTACATGTCACCGCACTTAAAGCCAGAGCTGCCAACTTATGATTTTAGCTTGGCGTGAGACTTATCGCCCCGGGGGAATGAATGTCCAAACACACCCCTTATAAGAAAGAAAGAAAGAAAGAAAGAAAGAAAGAAAGACAGAAAGAAAGAAAGAAAGAAAGAAAGAAAGAAAGAAAGAAAGAAAGAAAGAAAGAAAGAAAGAAAGAAAGAAAGAAAGAAATCTGTGATCTGTTCATTCTCTCGCATAGGCTATATTTGCACTAAAGCCGCCTTTAGTGCCTGTTTTTATACCAAAAATACGCCCGTTACGGAACAGCTAGAGTGGCGTAGAGCGTGTAGTTCGTGAAAGAGCATTTGATGCGCTCGGACCCGAGTTCGAATCCGCCTTTTGCCGAACATGAGATTTAAAATGTATAAACTAACATGAAGGTCTCTAGCGTTATATTTTGCCAATGAACTAAAAAACGAAACCATGATATGACTTTTTGCCTTCATAAAACAGCACAAGACTTTAAGAATGGCATTCTGTTTGTGCTGGGTGTTTTAGAGAAACGTGTGCACTTCGCTCACACGAACACGGAGCAGTTTTTCCTGTGAGTGAGACTGGAAAACCCGTAGTGGATGTAATCGGAGTGATAACAGAACGCTTAGGCTTAGAGTGCAGAGAGAAATTGGCTTTGACTCCGGTCCTGGTTTTGCATCCGCGCCGTTAGGAGCTCAACATCTGTCTCGCATGCATGATCGCTCTAGACTGGATTAGAGGATGTTTTAACTAATTTGTGGTAAAACTAGTCGATCACGAGTGGCTCAACAGGTGGATTTATGAGAGTTGGCAGCCCTGTAAAGCGGTTTGGCGTGTGGCGATTATGAAATGGCCAAAGCTGAGATGATTTGTAATGCGCAGCGTGTCAGTGAAGCACGGCTCAGGAAACACGGCTCCGTCGGACAGCGCTGCGAGTGTGAGTAAAGCAACACGTGTCAAACTCCTTTCCAGACATAACAAACAACCTAACAAAAGACGACATTTAATAACACGCTTTTGCTCCAAACTCACTTCATCGGGACACTTGAGCGATGATGCGCTTCTCACACAGAATACGGCAGTCGTGTGTTTATTACCCATGTCTTCTGTTCATTCAGGTACAGCGATGGAGTGATGTGTTCACGTCACACACAATGCTTGTTTCGTTTTAAAGCTCATAGAAATATACTAGATTTTCACATGTAATGAAGAAGTGTTTGCCCATTCAGAAGCCACTGCACTGAGGAGAGGTGTTGAAGGGGTTTTAATGGGATATGGGGGTCCTACTAGTTTTAGTGCGTTGCTACTGTCAAAATTATTCAGACAACAGATATGATTTTTTATATTGTTTCGCTAGTGTGTGCAGGACAATATAGTTCATTTATGTAAGTGTGGAGAGCAAAATAAAGTAAACTGTGACATATTACACGCAGTAATTATTCATACAGTGACTACTAGTTAAAATTTGGGAGCAAATATGGTTCCTCCAGTTTGAGCTGATGATGTTCTGCTGATGTGTGTTTTCTGTAATTTACACACACACTGAACAACGTGAATCATTGGTCACTGCTTGAGCTAAACTGGTATTATCTAATTGTGGAGTTAAATTTAACAGATATTCCAGTCCAAAAACCAGTCAAACTGTATTCAGACACCTTCAACATTTCTTACATGATCACACTTTATTCGCTATAGTTTAGAAAATGGTAATGAAATATGAGCAGAAGTTCTCAGATCAGTTTTAGTGTGGCTGATAGACAGTTCTGGATTATTTTAGTACATTATGCAGTTTCTAGGATGTTCAGGACTTTTATTTTATGATTGCACCGCTGCTGCTGCTGGGATGTGCAGAGTAGCAGCTAATCTGTTGCGATCAGTGTATTTAAGCAAATCAGAGCCTCTAATTATTACACTCTCTTGATTTAAGATATTAATGAGCTGCAATCACACATTAATTAGGTGTTATGACACTAGAATGGAAAAAACAGCAGAGAGCAGAACACACACACACATTTCTGCACATCGTTAGTAATAATTACCATGTGGTTTCTCTGTCCAGACGAGATGCACTGGTGAATGGGGGAAAATAAACTAAAAAAAATAAAAAATAAAGTTTTCTGAAATGTTGTGTAAAAATGCAAATTAAATAAGTAAATATGCACTAATTTACGTTCCAGGAGATTAATATGAACGCTGGATAAAGTCTATTTCCAAATTCTTGATTGATTTTGTTGACATATTAGAGTTAAAGGTTTTTATAGAAGGGTTTTTTGATTACTCTTTTTCTCACTCCATAAATCAGAAAACAGTCAACAGATGGAAAAAACACATTTTCTGCTTGTTTTTAGGAATAAAATGGTATAAAAATGTTTTTGAGTGATATATGAACAAACCCCTCAGTAAAAACCCTGAATAAAACTCTAAATTTTGGTGTATGTACGTGTCACTGAACTGGAGAAAAAGTTAATTTATTGATATATGAAGAGTTCAGATGCAAAAGCCTCTAAGTGCCATTTGAAATTTTCTTCTAAAATGATCATTTTTATCAAGCTTGTATATTTAAGTTCAGTAATTTCACTTAAATTACAATTAATAGGTAATCTTCATTGCAATTTAAGTGAAATTACTGAACTTAAATATACAAACTTGATAAAAATGATCATTCTAGAAGAAAATTTCAAATGGCACTTAGAGGCTTTTGCATCTGAACTCTTCATATATTGTAACTGAAATGTGCGGATGCATATAGATAAATGGAATAAATAAACAGTATTAGTACTGTTTATAGTATACACTTAAACAGTGTATTTTTGTATGTTTTCTTTCCCCTAGTCTGAAAGAAGATCATTGATGAGAAAACTGAAACACTGTTTTTGTTCGTAGTATGTCTGTTGTGTTGATGACTAGTGTTGACTGTAGATCTGGCTTGTAGATTTCATCCATAAGATCACGGTGCAGGCGTCTCCGGGCTTGGAGAAGAGACGTAACTCTCCAGATCTGGGCTCTCCGTCCATCGGCCCGCGCTTCCGAGCGATACAGCGTGAGTGTGTACACATATATCCACCTACGGGACCTGTAAATGATTGTGTGAACATGCGTTTGTGAGCCTCTTCAGATTCACTGGCGCCACATGGCGGCGCTGTTGTTTCATCACATCTGAGTTTGCTCTGTGTGTGTCCCAGTGAGTCCCAGTGAGAGTAAGTGGAGTTCGGTCTGGCCACTGGAGTCTCTTCCTCTCAAGCAAGCCAACGGCGAGAGGAGGTTCACTCCTCATCTGAGCCCCAAGAGCCCCAAGATCCTGCGACTCAGTGCGCCGGAGAACAGGTGAGCGTTTGCTCAAGCGTTTGTGTGCAAAACAGAGGAAGTCAAGTGGTCTAATGTGTGTGTGTGTGTGTGTGTCAGTCTGTCGATGAGAGCCAAACTCCTGGATATGGACAGTAATGAGAATGACGAATCTAAAGCTGATTTCGAGGAGTATAGACCCATCACACCATCCAGCCACAACGGTAACACACACACACACATCTATCTATCTATATACAATGCCATTTAAAAGTTTTGGATCTGTATGATTTTTTTATGTTTTTAAAAGAATTTATTTCATATAATATTCAATTTATTATATATAATATATTTTTTACAAATAAATTGCATTTATTTGTTTAAGACACAAAACAAAAAAATATAGTAAAAACAGTGACAATTTATTACAATAATGCAATGTAAAATTTGTTTTATTATGTGAATATACAGTAAAATGTAATTTATTCCTGTGATCAAAGCTGAATTTATCATCATTACTCCAGTCTTCAGTGTCACATGACCCTTCAGAAATCACTCTAATATGATGAAAACTTTTGATTGCAGTTGCGTACATTTTTTTCATGATTCTTTGATGAATAAAAAGTTCAAAAGAACAACATTTATTTAAAAAATAATCTTTTGTAAAATTATAAATGTCTTTACTGTAATTTTTGATCAATTAAATTCATCTGTGATTAATATTTTTTAATATTCATTTTATTTCTTTCCCACCAAAAAGAAATCTGACTGACCCCAAACTTTTCAACGCTAGTGTTTAATGTTACAAAAGATTCTATTCCAGATAAATGTTGTTCTTTTGAACTTTGTTCATCAAAGAATCTTGAAAAAAAAAAACACAATTGTTTTCATCATAAATGTTTGTTGATCATCAGATCCTCATATTAGAGTGATTTCTGAAGGGTCATGTGACACTGAAGACTGGAGTAATGATGATAAATTAAGCTTTGATCACAGGAATAAATTACACTTTAAATATTTTGACTGAAAGTGTATATATGTCTCATATTTGTGTGTGTGTGTGTGTGTGTGTCAGAGGGTTCAGAGAGTGAGGAAGGGGGTTCGTCCCCCTGTGGTTCCCCGAAGCCGGATCCCCGGGGTCTGGCGAAGAACACACACCGTTCTCTGCTCAGCAGCGCCGCCCTGCTGGCGTCCGTCGCTCTGGGGCGCTGCCTCGAGGCCCAGCACCCCCCCACCCCCCCGCCGCGGGCCTCGTCCCGCACTCACCTGCCCGTGCCGGAGCCCGTGCCGGAGCCCGTGCCGGAGCCCGTGGGAGATCTGATCTCCTTCAGCACAGACTCTCTGCCCCGGGGCTTCCTGGACTCCCTGAAGCCTCCCGAGATCAAGCCGCTAATGCTGACGCCGCCGCCCCCGAACCCCCGGGACCGGGACCGGGAGCGCAGGACGCAGGACGGTGCCGGAGACTGGACGGCTCACGCCAACGGAGACGGCGAGGTCTCGCTTCAGAGCGGAGAGCGCAGGAGGAGGGCGAGTCACGGACTGCACTCCGCACAGCTGGGTAACACTCGCCCCTTCACTAACTTACATTTATTGTGCAGTTTCTTTTTTTCAATCACTCTTTTCAATTAGAATTGCATATTAAATTTCGGACAATCGGCTGTCTAGAAATCCCATTGCATTAATTACTGCACAAATCTCATTTTGTTTTAGTTGCATTTACTGTTTTAGCTCGCAATGCCAAAGTCATGGGTCTAAATGATAAAAACGTATTCGTTTCTTTGGATAAAAGCATCTTTAAACAGGTTGTTCCCAATCAAATGAAATCGGCATCAACAAAGTCCACTTTTTCACTGCAAATCATGATTTAGATGTGTTTACACTGCAATTACAATTGCATAAATAATGCTAGGATATTTATGTTTTAAAGAGGACTTGCGTCCTGTTTGATCATGAAGAAGCTCCAGTTCTCCTCTACATCAGCGTCAGGTTTCCTGAACTCCTGAAACTGTAGTCTCGAGTTTCTCCGGGAACGAACACGTCACAAAATACCTCATTATAATAATTAATGAGCACAATAAAGGGGCGGGGCCTGCTTGAGTTAGTTAGTAGTGTGTTAAACTGGCGGTTATGGAAAGGGGCGGGACTTTCCCCAAACACACACAAAGCGCTCGACCAATCAAAACACACCCCTTCAGCCGACCAATCAGAGCACAGTGTGCTTTTCAGGAGGAGGGGCTTCATAGAGACAGGAAGTAAACAGAGCGTTACTGACAGACTGGGAAGAGAGGAGCCGCAACAACGGAGAATATGAGGAGAATAATCAACATTCAAGCAGGAGAACCTGTTCTAGGAGAGCCTAAAAACTTGCTCTATTAGAATAAAATGATATTTTTTTAAGTTATATTTTGAATATTGAAATATGAACTACTGTTCAAAACCAGTAAATGTTTAACACAAAACAGCCCAAACTGATGTTACTAGTGAAACTAAGCACTGCAGTTGATACTGTCTGTGAATGGGGCGTCATTGGTTCAGATTATGTTAGTGCATTTATCCGAAGCACTGGTGAACTGACGCTGATTCCCTTCTCTCTTTACTAGTGTTGGATCTTCCGTTGTGTCAAGACACGTTTGAGGCGGAGGACAAGTCCCCGATGCCGTTCGCCCTGTACCCGGACCCCCGTTTGTGGAGCCCCAAAACCCGTCGTCTGGAGGTCAACATCGTGCCTCGCCCACGCCCGTCCCCGAACCGGCCCCGCATCGACCCCTGGAGCTTCGTATCGGCCGGCGCCTTGGACCGAGCCGGCGTTAGGAAGCCCGCCAGCAGTCCCACGAGCCCTCGCCTGGGCTTCCAGCCCTCGCCCAACAACCCCTTCACGAACTGTGACCCCTTCCCCTCGCCGGACTGTGACCCCTTCAATCTGAAGGTGGACCCTTCCATGAACTCGGACCACGGATCAACCTTTGACCCCTTCTCCACCCCCTTCCCGACCTCGCGCTCGGCGCCCTGCTCGACCAACGGCAGCCCGAATCTGTCTCTGCGGGTCGCCCCGCTGAACCTGGCCGACTCCCCGCTCATAGACCTGGGCTGGGCTCGGCCGGTGGAAGAGCGGGTCCACCCCCGCAGGAGCCTCGGCCTCAGCCCGTTCCGGTCCCCGGCGCTGCCCAGAGACGAACGCTTCTGAACCCTGGCCCATAACAGGGCTGCACCGTACGCCCAGATTAAACTGACATCGCGATACTGGTCGAAAACAGTACGAATAATCACAATCCAAACTCACAAGAAAATCACCTGCTAATCTGTTCCAGATCCGCCCCACATCTGGTACATGTGGATTCAACACGGCCCAGATCCGCCCCACATCTGGTTCATGTGGATTCAACACGGCCCAGATCCGGCCCACATCTGGTACATGTGGATTCAACACGGTCCAGATCCGGCCCACATCTGGTACATGTGGATTCAACACGGCCCAGATCCGGCCCACATCTGGTTCATGTGGATTCAACACGGCCCAGATCCGGCCCAAATCTGGTTCATGTGGATTCAACACGGTCCAGATCCGGCCCACATCTGGTACATGTGGATTCAACACGGCCCAGATCCGGCCCACATCTGGTACATGTGGATTCAACACGGCCCAGATCCGGCCCAAATCTGGTTCATGTGGATTCAACACGGTCCAGATCCGGCCCACATCTGCAGGGCTTGATTAACCATTAGGGCAACTGGGCACTTGGGGCACCTCTAAGGGGCCCTGGACACCAGTGGCAGTCGGGAGGGTCGGGAGTTTCCCCGGTGGGCCGGTAGTGTTTCGAGGCCGCGAGGGACGGTTTGATAAAACGGAGCGTATGTTTGCACTAAGTGCCTGAGTTTAATGAAAAAAGACGCCGGTCACGTCACAGTGGCGCAGGTCGTAGAGCGCAGAGCGCGTGAGTCAGGTTCTGTTGCGCTCGACCCGAGTTCGAATCCGCCTTTTGCCGAAGTCTCTTCTCCCTTTTCCCAACACATATGAGATGTAAAATGTTTAACCTAACATAGGTCTCTAGCGTGTTATTTTGCCAACGAACTAAAATCGAAACCATGATATGGATTGTTGCCTTTATAAAATAGCACAACACTTTAAGAATAGGCATCCCGTTAGTGCTGGGTGAATTAAAGAAAAGTGTGCACTTTGCTCACTCGATCAGGATGGTCATGTGGTGTTTTCTCCTAAATACAAGCTCAAGGGTTTATTTCTTGCAAGTGAAGAAATAAGGACAAATGTATTTTAATTTTCCTATATTATAGCGTAATGTCGACTAAAATATAGGCTACTTTTGAAATATTCATTTTCATTTATATAGTACATTTATAGGCTTTATGGATTTTACGTCAGGAATAATTCTATAAATCATTATTACATTATTATAATAATTGTTTGGGATCCTAAAACTCCATTGATAATGTAAGGTCGACTGAGACTCGATGAGATGTTTGAGCCCTGTTTATTGTCCTGGTACAAATCAATGCGTTTTCTTTGTTCAACGAGCAGTTCATGGGTTGAAGCTCTTAATTGTGATCTCTCAGAGAGCACGAGGTTGATGCATTTAACCTTAAAATGTATAACATTTTCTTGCGGGGTAGCATGCCCTCGAACCCCCCTGTAAATCAGTAAAACTATAAATGCTATATTAAGGGTCCACCCAACATAGTTTTACAAATTCCTATAGGAAAGAACAACTATTTATGAACTTTACTCCAGCATAGTTTAACAAAGTTAATTTTAAGTCAGTAAAACTGTAAATGCCATATTAAAATGTGACATTTTAAGAGGGGGCCTACAAGACATTGTGCCCAGGGCCCCCTGAACTCTTAATCCAGCCCTGCACATCCGGCACATGTGGATTCAACACGGTCCAGATCCGGCCCACATCCGGCACATGTGAATTCAAGCAATGCACCGATATGATCATTTTGGCCGATACTAATAACTGATAATGCTTTAATTGAAAGCCGATAACCGATATATTGGCTGATATATATCTCAATAAATATCGCGATGTCAGTTTGTCCAATGTCGTGCGGCTCTAATCCACGCTAACTCTGGGAAGTCAAACCCCAGGAGATTCCCCTTTACTCTGGGAATGGACGAGTGTTGAGTGTTGGTCATCCCAGAACCTCTTGTTTCCTCTGGGACGGGTCGACCCGCTCTCTTCATCGCTCGCTCTTAGGGGTAACAAGCACCAAATACTTGAGCAATTCTGACCTCGACAAACTGAAGAAAAAAAATGGCAAAGAAGGCGGAGCCTCAGAGCGACACCCACCTATTACATCATCATCAGCACCACCGACCAATGACAATTCAACGGTGTTTCCCGAAACAAACTCCAAACTAACTCTGTTTTGGCCTGATTACGTTTTTAAACTGTCACGCTAATTAATTTTTGGATTTGGCTTGAAGTGTATCGGGTGTTTGCGGTCGAATGCTCGTATGACTCAGCCCAGGTTTATCCTATCCCTGTTTAATCCCAACGCCTGTGCCAAAGAACGTTTCCCAGATCTCGCTCGAGTGGAGAAGAGAAACGCTCTGCGACCTCTGACCTCAGGAGAAGACTACACTCTACGCTTTATTATTCAAGTAATAAAAGAAGGTAGTTCACCTTTTTATCTAATAATTGGATATATTTCTCACAGTTGCGAGCTTACGTCGTGCAAATTTTTTTTTCGTTAAATAAACGGTAATTGCAAATGTTTATCTCAGTATTTTGACTTTTTCGGTTTCGCAATTAGGACACTTTTTTTCTTCTTTTTTTTCACCATGAAATAATAAATAAAATGTTTATTGCAATCAGACTTTAATTCGGAACTTCGGTTGCAAATTTTATCTCTCATAACTTTGACTCTTGCAATTTTTTTTTCGCCATGAAGTAATAAAATACAACTTTGATCTGATAATTCTATAGATTTCTCACAGTTGCGAGCTTGTTTCACAATTAGTTATTAACTCATAATTCTGAGTTACAGAATGCAAGAAAACAAGTCCAAATTGCGAGATGTATTTTTTTCTGCTATGAAAGAAAGAAAGGATATTTGCATTTTTGATATCACAACTTTGACCCTCTTTTTCGCAAATTAAAAACTTGTAATTTTGAGTTTGCATTAGAATTCACTCCGAATTCTTAGTTTCTCCTTTTTTTGCAACCATTAGTGGAGCGGCTAAGTGCTTATGTTTGGCAGAATCGTTCAGTTTATGATACAAGTGTGAAAATTGGCATGGGTCACTTGACAAGAAACCACTTGAAATTTCAAGATGGTGGCCATTTTTCAAGATGGCTGACACCTTAGTGGAGGAGTTAAATGATTTAGGGGTTTATTGGGTGATACAAGCATGAAAATTGGCATGAGCAGTCTCTGATGGTCACTAGACAATAAGCCACCCACAGCTACTTGAAATTTCAAGATGGCGGCCATTTTTCAAGATGGCCGACACCTTAGTGGAGCAGTTAAGTGATATAGGGGTTTATTTGGTGATACAAGCATGAAAATTGGCATGAGCAGTCTCTACGGGTTGCTTGACAAGAAAGGGTTGCTCATGCCAATTTTCATGCTTGTATCACCAAATAAACCACTACATCACTTAACTGCTCTACTAGGGTATCGGCCATCTTGAAATTTCAAGTGGCTCGGACAATTTTCTTGTCAAGTGACCAATGGAGACGGCTCATGCCAATTGTCACGCTTGTACCATAAACTGAACGATTATATCACTTAGCCGCTGCCCTACATGAAATGATCTAATAAAAAAGAATTATTGCGACTTTAATCTGATAATTTGATACATTTCTCATAGAGTTAAATCTCGCAATTTTTTCTTGAATTGAGTTGTTTTTCTGCCATGGAATAAGAATACATTTTGTTAAACTAAAGTGATTCTCTTTTTTATTTTTCTACCAATCCTCCATAGATGTGGGAACACTAAACCCCACAGCTAGTTCAGGTGGAGCAGAGCGTTTCTCCTCGTGTGTGTGTGTGTGTGTGAAGATAATGACGTTGTGAAGCTATTAGTATTTATCACTGAGGCCTTAACACTGGAGCGAGACACATCCCCGTTGGGATGCTCACTACGGGCTGTAGATGTTCGTCACTGGAGGGACAGAAATATAACTCAAGACCGCTGTGTCTCAACAGAAAGACTGAAAACAGGAGACGCATCTGAACTCTTTCCCCTCTGTGTGTTTCTGTCCGATCTCCCGTTCGAGGAGTCGTGCTTTATCTCAAGCTAATGCGAAATAGTGTGTGTGTGTGTGTGTGTGTCTTTCAATGGGCTGGTCCTAATCACTCCATTTGTTTGTGTGTGTCGTAAGAACGCCTGATGTTGTGCTGATTGTGTGTTCGTCTAATTGTAATGGTTTTTAACCTGTGGAACTTTTTACATTTTAAATAAAAACAAAGAAAGACTGAAAAAAGGAGCAAGACCAAATAAAGTTTAACAAGACTCTAAAGCGGCTTCCGTTTGTCTGATCTCTAATCCACTGCAGATATTCCTGTCTCTGTAAATATGAATATGAAACATCCATACTTATAGAAGAACGGCATTTTTAAAGGATTGTTGACGTTATTTTCACGACAATCAAACGAATCTCATACGTGGCTGTACGTCACACACACCTGTAATGTGAAAGGTATAGGTTATATTTAAATTGTTAAAAAGTAAACGTCTTTTAAAAATGTTAAGTGTAATATCTTAATTAAAAACAATTAGACGTTTGTGTATTGTGCTATTGTTTTTGGCACATTATTTTTAAATCACTGAGAGACTGTAATTGTTTTTAATTAAAATTTTAAATCAGTTTTTATTTTTATATGTTGTTATGATTTAAATTTTAATTAAAGTTTTAAGTAATTTTGTTGTGTTTTGTCATTTTGTCAAGTTAAGATAAAATAACTCAACTAACAGAAGGAACATTTTTCAGTTATTGTTCATTTTCTCATTGTGCGTAATAACCACATGTGTAACCATTTCTACAGGTGTGTGTGTGTGTGTGTCTCTGACTGCATTATTATCCACTAGAAGGCGCTGTGAGCAAGAACAAGTCTTCACATCAGGTGTGTGTGTCTTCAGTGTCACATGACCCTTCAGAACTATTTCTGATATAATTTGCTGTTCAAGAAACATTTATATATATATATTTATATGTGAATATTAAATTGATCAAAAGTGACAGTAAAGACATTTATAATGTTAGTATTTTAAATCATTGCTGTTCTTTTGAGCTTTCTATACATCAAGGAATCCTGAAAATTAGTTACTTTAAAAGGAGAAGCTGTAAGATAAGTTGAAATTATGGCAAGCCGAAATTGACAGACAAGGTAAAAATTATGACATAAACAGTTGTACTTTTGGCAAAGACGAAATTGGCATAAACGTTGAAAATATGACATCAAAGTCAGATTTATGACGACAATATTAAAATTATTGTATAATGTCAAATTTAGGACATAAACTCAAAATCATGGAATTAGTTGAATTTGACCAAGTTGAAATTGAATAGGCTATCATGATTTTGACTTTATATAATTTTTAACTTTCAAGTTATTGGAAGTTGATATTGACAAAAAGTCTAAAATATAATAAGAGTAGAAAGTAGACGTTTTTAGCCATTGTTCCGATTTACCAAAGCGTGATTCTCGTGGATTCGGCACGGAGAGAGTCCGCTAACACTGTTTCCATGGAGACCGCAGGTACATCACTTGTCACACACACACACACACACACTTCAGCTCGAGAGAACTAGTGCTGCGTTTACAGCAAACTACACACTTTACACGGTTCACTTCAAACAGGGATGTGTTTATGAACTGATTTCAAACAAGATTCACATGAATATGCTTGCATATTACACACACACACACATTCTCTCACACACACACTGATCAGCTTTTATCTATTTTAATTGCAAAAGAAAATTTCTTCTGTTCACATTGACACGTTAATATTGTCAAACGGGTCAGATTTTTGTAATAGTGATAATACAGTGAATGTGTTTCAAATGGGCTACACAATATATCATCAGTTTGCATCCAATTTGTTTCAATTTCATACGTTTTAACTAATAGAATATTGTTTGTCTCACTATAGGTTTATTAACATTTACTGAAACTAAATAAAATACTGAAATAAGTTTAATAAGCTAAAACCGAAATGTGAATAAATTAAATCTAATTATCAATACTTAATAACAATTAACAATATAAAAACTAATAAAAGATCATTTAAAATATTAATATTGTTTCAAGAAAAAAAAATCTGTGCATGTGTGTTATGAATTATTGCACACATCAGGACACGCAGAACATGAGAGCGTGCCGGGGAGATGTGATGTAGATATTAATGAATCTGTTCCTCTAATGAATCTCCGCTGGATTCTTCACACGCTCTCCATCCCGAGACGCAGAGATTTCTGGGAGTGTGTGAATGTTAAT
>NW_024121383.1:5963-36090 GCF_016745375.1 Pimephales promelas | reverse complement strand
GTGTGTGTGTGTGTGAGTAATGCTGAACGTTATATGTTCTGCAACAGGAAGTGAGGAGAGAGACTCGCAGACGAACTGAACTCACACAATCATCTCTGATAGATGACGGACGTGTGTGTGTGAACGCTTGATTCATGAGTGTGTCCTGATGTGTTTATCTAGCACATCTCATGCTTCTATAGTGTTGCTCATGTGTGTGTGAAGGAAAAACTGATTATGATTTTGATTCCCGTCTCGTTTTATTTAGAAGCGTCAATTTCATTTGTCACTTCCTGTAGCGGGACGTCAGCAACGGAAACAAGCGTTAGAGAGAGAGAGAGAGAGAGAGAGAGAGAGAGTGAGAGAGAGTGGTCGGTCACTCACTGAGAAAAGCGGATTATTTTTGTCGGGTGTTTGATGGCGAGTTTCACTTCTTCATGTTCTGCAGTTTTGTTCCACATTTCCGTCAGCATGTCTAAATATTTACAGCAGCACAAACCGGCCTGCTGACAGTGTGTGAGAGTGTGTTTGTCCAGGCACAGAGATCTCTCTCTTCTGCAGCCTTTTGCAATGGTTTTGACGTCACACACACACACACACACACACTACTGCTGACTTCCTCCTGAGAGAGAGTTCATCTCCTGGTCTTTGTATTTAGAATGTTTCAAATTACAGTTTTGACCCTCAATAGTCAAAATAAAAATTATATATATATATATATATATATATATATACACACACACATACATACATACATACAGTGCATCCGGAAAGTATTCACATCGCTTCACTTTTTCCACATTTTGTTATGTCACAGCCTTATTTCAAAATCAATTAAATTCATTATTTTCCTCAAGATTCTACAAACAATACCCCATAATGGCAACTGTGAGTGTGAGTGTGTGAGAGTGTGAGTATTTTAGGGTGTGTGTGAGTGTGTCAGTTCAAGTCATCCTCATTTATACAGCACGTACTTTTAACAATGTAGATTGTTTTTTTTTAATTGATTCTCTTCCGCCGCAACGATCTAGTTATTAATGGGTACACATCATGCTTTTAAATCATTCATTTTTACATATAAATCATACCGTTGTGGTCTATATAAAGCATAACTGCAATGCTTGGGTCTGAATTCCTCATTATTAAAGCTCCACAAGCCCCTTTTCTGATGTGCGTCTGTGAGCGACCCGTTTCAAAGCGGCCCCTTTAAATAAACAGGAGATGCGTCACACCCCGCCCGCTCTCCAGGTCCATGAGTTCAACTCCCCACGTTCGGCCATTATTGTAGTTTGATTAGAGATATACGATTATATACGATACCTTTAAAGAACATTTTTATTCACACGTTAATAACAGAAGACTTGTCCATCAAGCCTTACATATTCCAGCCAGAGCGAGCGAGTCGATAAAGACGACGACGAACCTGCAGAACAACCTCTTCATCATATGGATGTATTGGTATGCGAGTTAACTGTTTTGTGTTATTAGTGAAAGTCGACTATTTCTCTTGTTAAAACAAGCACACCGACAAGATAAATGACTACGGTCTAATCTTACCACAAACAATCTGTATTGATAATATGATACGTTTAGAAAAGCAGCTAAATGAGCATTAATGAAACTCAAGAACAATAATACTGCAGACGTGTAACGTTACTTCAAAACCAAAACACAGAAAGACAAAGGTACTGCTAAACCATGACCACCATGTGTTTTACGAAAGTAAAGTACTTTATTTTTATTAACGATATTTACAGCTTATGGAAATGCTCTGTTCGTCGTCTCCAAAGATAGAAGGAATTTACCCTCATTCAGACGAAGTCGATCGGCAAACCCTTCTGTATAACGTTACTGGCGGAGGCCGTTATAGTGCTTCAGGTCACTAACGTACATCCAACAACCGAACATTTTGACTTGCCCTCTCGTAACTTCTGCATCATTGAGCTCGGACTACAAAATCGGAGCGAGAAATAATAATGGCGGATTGCTGGAAGTGTTGGGCCGGTAGCTGATGTCCTTATTCGTCAGTTCCGCTGCAAATACGGTGACGCACTTGCTCAAAAAACGTCATAGACAACAGAAAAATCTGAACAGGTTGAAAAATATGACCAAAACAGAATATAAAGATATAAACGAAGCACCTGAAGAGAATAATTTAATCTTTTCTGTACTTATAAACACTCCAAATATACAACAAAATGCATTTAAGGGCTAAAAAAGTGGATTTTGCATGATATGCCCCCTTTAACTTAAGGGCCGCTAACACGACACCGTTCTCACAGAAAACTCATAGTTCGCTCTACGCAAACTTTAAACACACGAGCCTGAGAGAGCGCTGATGGCGCCCACATGCGTATTACGAGTTCAGGGGTTTTCTAAAAAAAACCCTCATCAAACTACTTGTCTGGCCTTAAACTGTATGGGATGTCAGCAACGGAAGAGTATGATTACGACTGGCGGAGTCGAACATCTTAGAGAATTTGCGATTAGCATTAGCCAGCACTTTTAAATTTGCTGTGATGTCAGGCGGCTCCCGGCAATCATGTGACTCTGGTTGCTGGTGTCTCTATTTTCAAGTGCGGTGTGATCGAATCACCAATTACCAGGGCACACTCAACAGGATTCACTGAGTGGGGAGAATCTATGTGTGTTATTGAGAAATGTGATGTCTCTCTCTCTCTCTCTCTCTCAGTTCTGCTGGCTGAGCCTGTAGAGAACGGCAGCATCGAGGGCAAAACCCTGAAGATCACAGATTTCGGTCTGGCGAGAGAGTGGCACAAGACCACTAAGATGAGCACGGCGGGCACGTACGCCTGGATGGCCCCTGAGGTCATCAAGTCCTCCACTTTCTCCAAGGGCAGCGACGTCTGGAGGTGAGGGACACACACACACACACACACACGCAAACTCAAACCAGGTCAACTGCTCTTCAAGACTTACCGGTTCACCCAGTGTTTCCCAACCTTTATCAGTCACGGCACCCTACAGGAAACTCGTTACTACTCTGATACAATACCTTGGAATACAATATCCTAATGTCATTAAATATATTTAATATAATAAAGTCAATTTGTTACTTTTTAAGAGAGTAACACAATATAGTACGGCATCAGCACTGATTGTCCCACTGTTGGCTGGAGAGGCGAATGGAGTCTGAGGTGACCGGTGCGTCCCGGCGGCAGCAATCATTCGTTAACGGTCTTCGACAATTACAGTAACTTTTCGCGACTGATTGCGAAAGCGTTTCTCAAATGTTCTCAAAGCTGAGGACTGTGTGTAAATCTCTTCAGATGCTCTGGAAGCGCTTGATTTCCTCTAATAAGCTCAGCTGAATGTCAATGCTGCTCTCAGATTAACTGGCTTTAAATTCATCGCCCACACACACAAACTAGACGCACCGCTTCGCCGTTTCCCTTTAATACTCGCTTTTCCTCTGCAGGGAAACATCGGATGTTCTCGACTAATTTACACGTCTCGATTCTCCAGTTACGGCAGCCTCGCGGGGCTTTACGGCGCTCAGATCTGTTTGTTCAAGCGGAGCGAGATGCTCTGGTGTGTGTGTGTGTGTGTGTGTGTGTGTGTGTGTGTGTGTATATGCTGTAATTATACGACTATATAAAACTGCTGTGGGCGTCTCACTCCCACACTCTCTCTCTATCTCTCTCTCTCTCTATCTCTCTCTCTCTCTCTCTCTCTCTCTCTCTCTTATGACACTAGAAAAATAAGAAATGAATGAAATGCAACTTGTGTTCTTTAACTGAGTGAAATCCAGGATTTTAATTGAGTTTCGGCGTTACAAGGTGATGGGGATCGTCTGTCTTGACTGGTTTGGTGTTGTAAGGGGCCTCTGTGTAAAATGATCACTGAGAGTTTGCAGTTTGTTCATGTGTTGTGTTTGATTTGGGTATTTGATATGAACTGAATGTGTATATCTGTGCACTCCCTTAGGAACTGATTATACTAGTTAAGGATAGTTGCATTAAAGGAGTGTTGAAATAAACAAAAGAATTATCTCTCGCTCTCTCTCTCTATCTCTCTCTATCTCTCTCTATCTCTCTCTCTCTCCTCTCTCTCTCTCTCTCTCTCTCTCTCTCTCTCTATCTCTCTCTATCTCTCTCTCTCTCTCTCTCTCTCTCTCCCTCTCTCTCTCTCTCTCTCTCTCTCTCTCTCCCTCCCTCTCGCTCTCTCTCTCCAGTTATGGTGTGTTATTATGGGAGCTTCTGACTGGTGAGGTCCCGTACCGAGGGATTGATGGTCTGGCTGTGGCGTATGGAGTCGCTGTAAACAAACTGACGCTTCCGATCCCCTCCACCTGTCCTGAACCCTTCGCCATGCTCATGTCCGGTGGGTCCTTTCTACATGCATCCATCCATCCACTCATCCATCCATCCTACATACATCCATCCATCCTTTCTACATGCATCCATCCATCCATACCCATCCATCTGTCCACCATCCATCTACCCGTCCGTCCATCCATCCATCCATCCACCTATCCACCCATCCATCCATCCACCCATCCACCCATCCATCCACCCATCTATCCATACCCGTCCACCATCCATCCATCCACCCATCCACCCATCCATCCATCCATCCATCCATACCCATCCATCTGTCCACCATCCATCTACCTGTCCATACATCCATCCATCCTTTCTACATGCATCCATCCATCCATACCCATCCATCTGTCCACCATCCATCTACCCGTCCGTCCATCCATCCATCCATCCACCTATCCACCCATCCATCCATCCACCCATCCACCCATCCATCCACCCATCTATCCATACCCATCCATCCATCCATCCATCCACCCATCCACCCATCCATCCATCCATCCATCCATCTGTCCACCATCCATCTACCTGTCCATACATCCATCCATCCGTCCATAAACATCCACCCATCCATACCCGTCCACCATCCATCCATCCATTCATCCTACATGCATCCATCCATCCACCCATCCATCCACCCATCCATACCCGTCCACCATCCATCCATCCATCCATACCCATCCATCTGTCCACCATCCATCTACCTGTCCATCCATCCATCCATCCATCCATAAACATCCATCCATCCACCCATCCATACCCGTCCGTCCATTCTTCCATCCATCCATCCACCCATCCATCCACCCATCCATACCCGTCCACCATCCATCCATCCATCCATCCATACCCATCCATCTGTCCACCATCCATCTACCTGTCCATACATCCATCCATCCGTCCATAACATCCACCCATCCATACCCGTCCACCATCCATCCATCCATTCATCCTACATGCATCCATCCATCCACCCATCCATCCACCCATCCATACCCGTCCACCATCCATCCATCCATCCATCCATACCCATCCATCTGTCCACCATCCATCTACCTGTCCATACATCCATCCATCCATCCATAAACATCCATCCATCCATCCACCCATCCATCCATCCACCCATCCATACCCGTCCGTCCATTCTTCCATCCATCCATCCGTCCATCCATCCATCCATCCATCCATCCATCCATCCATCCGTCCATCCATCCATCCATCCGTCCATCCATCCATCCATCCATCCATCCATCCATCCGTCCATTCATCAATCCATCCATCCGCCTACACATCCACCCATCCATACCCGTCCGTCCATTCTTCCATCCATTCGTCCGTCCGTCCGTCCATCCATCCATCCATCCGTCCATACGTACTATTTTTAACTTTTTATCAGTATAGTATCTGACGGCCTTTCTGACTGTATGGCCTGTAAAACCTTCAAGCTTTTAAAATGATTCAAGTCTTTGTCAAACCCACAACAAAGTCTGTCTTGACTAGCTTTGCCCGTTAAGTTTCATTAAATGCTGTGTGTGTGTGTGTGTGTCAGAGTGCTGGGACCAGGACCCGCACCGGCGGCCCAGTTTCAGCTCTATCCTGGAGCAGCTGACGGCGCTGGAGGAGCAGGTGAAGGAGGAGATGCCCCAGGACTCCTTCCACTCTCTCCAGGAGGACTGGAAGCTGGAGATCCAGGACATGTTCGACGAGCTGCGGGCTAAAGAGAAGGTGCATCATGGGATAGATCAGACCTGTTAAACCTGATCACTGCTCTCTGCTTTCATGTGTTAATGGTCAATCACTCACGCATCGGGTTTATAAAAAATATATAATTAGCGTGGTGTGAAAAATCTAATATCGTGACAGCCCTGTTCACTATGGTTTTACATTATAATCAATAACGCTAATAACTATGGCATTTCATAGACTTTTCAAAGTGATCCCACTTTTAAAATTCCCAGGTTTTCCAAGACACTGAGAATCTTTGGTTCTTAACCCTCAGGTGCTCTTCGTTTCGGAGTCACACTTGTTATCTTCCTGGTCAAAAGTGACCGCACACCTAAAAATGAAACTTTCTCCATCCCAGTAAAACCAATGCAATTTATTTTTGTTCTATAATATTTATTCTTTTTAATTTAGTATTTTGAGACAATTTATTTGAATTTATTAATATTTATGCAATATTTATGGTTTATTTTTGCCATGGAAAAATATATATATTTTTCTATATATATATTATTTTTTTCAAAAAAATATTAACACAGTATTTTAGTTCAATATAGAGTCTAGGCCTTCAGAAAAAAAAATATTTTTTGAAGAAAATTAGCACCATCTGGTTACAGTACAGAGAAAAAGCGTAGAACCACTAGATGGCATGTACAGCTCTCTATGGAGAGGCATGTGAATTCCCCAGCTGTTTATGAACACATTTTTTGTTGTTGGTGGTGGATTTGAATATATAGTTGAAACAATCTCAAAAACTATTTCTTATTAAAAAATTTGACAAAAAAAAAAAAAAAATTCACAATTTTTTTTTTCATTTTTTACAATTTCCCATTCATTTCCTATGGGGGTCATTTTTGACCGAAGAGCACAAGTGTGACTATTTTTTTTACGACCACTTAGCCTGCTCGGATCATGACCTCAATTTTTTTGTGTGTTCACATACATAATGCCATAAAAGTCACCAAGTTTCGTAACATTCCGATGAAGCTGTGATTTTTAGAAATTCAAAACAGAAAATTTTTCGGTCAGAAATGACCGAAGAGCACCTGAGGGTTAAATAAAAAAATTACACGAAAATGAATAAAAATTAGACATAAGTTGTCAGTTTTCATTTTGTTTTTGAGCTGTTTTAGATTATTAGCTTATGTAGTTCTTTAAGATGACCCGAACACCTGTGTGTGTGTGTGTGTGTGTGTAGGAGCTGCGCTGCCGTGAGGAGGAGCTGAAGCGTGCGGCTCTGGAGCAGAAGTCTCATGAGGAGTTCCTCCGTCAGCGGGAGCAGCAGCTGGCCCAGTGGGAGCAGGACGTGTTCGAGCGAGAGCTGTCCCTGCTCATCCTGCACCTCAACCACAACCAGAAGCCCAACGTCAAGAAGCGCAAGGGGACCTTCAAGAAGCACAAGCTGAAGGTGAAGAACGGGGAGAAGATCAGCATGCCGCAGGGTGAGGCACACACACACGGTTCATCACAGTTTACATGTCACCGCACTTAAAGCCAGAGCTGGCAACTTATGATTTTAGCTTGGCGTGAGACTTATCGCCCCGGGGGAATGAATGTCCAAACACACCCCTTGAAAGAAAGAAAGAAAGACAGAAAGAAAAAAAGAAAGAAAGAAAGAAAGAAATCTGTGATCTGTTCATTCTCTCGCATAGGCTATATTATATTATATAGGCGAGTGTAAGTGTGAGCTGACATCGCATAGTCTCTCGTTTTTTCACGGCGTGATGTGTGCAGTTATAGGCATAGACATGTATTTATTATGGTTATAGGTATGTCCCCAAATTAGTTTTTGCCTTATATTTATATCATGTTGTTATATTAGAATATCACATCAGTAAGAGTGCCGTTTTCCCGTGCACACGTGTGATATTTATATTATACAATAGTTAAATTAAAAATAAATTGACATTGTGAGTTAGTTTTTAGACATAACATTATCGATATTGTTTGTTTTTCCTTTATTTCGCCGACTAGAATTTCAAAATGAAACCGTAGCAGAGTCTCAATGCAACAGACAGCGATGATTTCTTGAAGGAAATCCGCGTCTTGAACGAGTCATTTTAACGATTCAATCACTTGCTTCTTTCCCGTTTGAACAAATCGGTTGAATGAATGACTCCCTCAACTCGCTTATTAAGACAGCGATTTGCCGCCGCCTACTGGCGGTTTTAGTTTCAAATTAAAAGTAAAAAATTAGAAATCATTTCACATTTAAATATTGAATATTGATTTAAAAAAAAAAACCTTATAGCTTGATTTATGCAATTGTAAATGGAGTGTATATTAATGCCACTTCTAATGCTGCTTCTGTGTCACCTCTGCACTGCTAAGATGGATTTTTGATTGAATGATTTAATTTGACTGCTAACAGTGGTACTGTATAATTATTGTGTAATTAAATAGTATTTTATAAATAAGTATAATTACTGTATATATGTGATGCACGTGATGCATAACTCTAAATAAGTTTAGAAAAAAAAATCTCCATAAATAGGTGAAAATGCCCTGGAAATCAATTTAAGGTGGCAAATATTGCACATTAATTAATAATTTCTGTCACTGCTGTGAACTGACCACTGCATAGAATATGAAAAATATAAATATCTCTGAGTCTGCTGTCAACAACAGGCCTAAACCAGCCATGGCACCAGCACAAAAACACAATTAGTAAAATATCAACTAATTATTGTTAATAATAATTAGTTGATATTTTACTGATTTTGTTTTTGTTTTGTGTTTATCAACAAAACGTTGAAAATATCGAGATATATTTTTGTCAATATCACACACCCCTAATGTATGGTATTAATTTTGATTTCTTCAGGTCTTAAAAAGGTCTTAAAAAGCCTTAAATTTTACTTTAAAAAAAGTGCAGGAACCCTGACAATGCTTGTTTCGTTTTAAAGCTCATAGGAATATACTAGATTTTCACATGTAATGAAGAAGTGTTTGCCCATTCAGAAGCCACTGCACTGAGGATAGGTGTTGAAGGGGTTTTAATGGGATATGGGGGTCCTACTAGTTTTTAGTGCGTTGCTACTGTCAAAATTATTCAGACAACAGATATGATTTTTTATATTGTTTCGCTAGTGTGTGCAGGACAATATAGTTCATTTATGTAAGTGTGGAGAGCAAAATAAAGTAAACTGTGACATATTACACGCAGTAATTATTCATACAGTGACTACTAGTAAAAATTTGGGAGCAAATATGGTTCCTCCAGTTTGAGCTGATGATGTTCTGCTGAAGTGTGTTTTCTGTAATTTACACACACACTGAACAACATGAAGCATTGGTCACTGCTTGAGCTGAACTGGTATTATCTAATTGTGGAGTTAAATTGAACAGACATTCCAGTCCAAAAACCAGTCAAATTGTATTCAGACACCTTCAACATTTTTTACATGATCACACTTTATTCGCTATAGTTTAGAAAATGGTAATGAAATATGAGCAGAAGTTCTCAGATCAGTTTTAGTGTGGCTGATAGACAGTTCTGGATTATTTTGGTACATTATGCAGTTTCTAGGATGTTCAGGACTTTTATTTTATGATTGCACCGCTGCTGCTGGGATGTGCAGAGTAGCAGCTAATCTGTTGCGATCAGTGTATTTAAGCAAATCAGAGCCTCTAATTATTACACTCTCTTGATTTAAGATATTAATGAGCTGCAATCACACATTAATTATGTGTTATGACACTAGAATGGAAAAAACAGCAGAGAGCAGAACACACACACACATTTCTGCACATCGTTAGTAATAATTACCATGTGGTTTCTCTGTCCAAACGAGATGCACTGGTGAATGGGGGAAAATAAACATATTGAACAAAACAAAATTAAGACAATTGCTTTGTATTACAAGTTTTCTGAAATGTTGTGTAAAAATGCAAATTAAATAAGTAAATATGCACTAATTTACGTTCCAGGAGATTAATATGAACGCTGGATAAAGTCAATTTCCAAATTCTTGATTGATTTTGTTGACATATTAGAGTTAAAGGTTTTTATAGAAGGGTTTTTTGATTACTCTTTTTATCACTCCATAAATCAGAAAACAGTCAACAGATGGAAAAAACACATTTTCTTCATGTTTTTAGGAATAAAATGTTATAAAAATGTTTTTGAGTGATATATGAACAAACCCCTCAGTAAAAACCTTCAGAATATAGATGTGAATAAAACTCTAAATTTTGGTGTATGTACGTGTCACTGAAGTGAAGAAAAAGTTAATTTATTGATGTATATTGTAAGTGAAATGTGCGGATGCAAATAGATAAATGGAATAAATAAACAGTAAAATGTGTGTTTTGGATGTTTTATTTCCACTAGTCTGAAATATCATTGATGAGA
This sequence comes from Pimephales promelas, assembly GCF_016745375.1. The sequence goes on along the minus strand of NW_024121383.1, from coordinate 25,695 downwards.
AAACTGATTTGATGAGACAACTGTCTGTTGTGTTGATGACTAGTGTTGACTGTAGATCTGGCTTGTAGATTTCATCCATAAGATCACGGTGCAGGCGTCTCCGGGCTTGGAGAAGAGGCGTAACTCTCCAGATCTGGGCTCTCCGTCCATCGGCCCGCGCTTCCGAGCGATACAGCGTGAGTGTGTACAGATATATCCACCTACGGGACCTGTAAATGATTGTGTGAACATGCGTTTGTGAGCCTCTTCAGATTCACTGGTGCCACATGGCGGCGCTGTTGTTTCATCACATCTGTGTGTGTCCCAGTGAGTCCCAGTGAGAGTAAGTGGAGTTCGGTCTGGCCACTGGAGTCTCTTCCTCTCAAGCAAGCCAACGGCGAGAGGAGGTTCACTCCTCATCTGAGCCCCAAGAGCCCCAAGATCCTGCGACTCAGTGCGCCGGAGAACAGGTGAGCGTTTGCTCAAGCGTTTGTGTGCAAAACAGAGGAAGTCAAGTGGTCTAATGTGTGTGTGTGTGTGTGTGTCAGTCTGTCGATGAGAGCCAAACTCCTGGATATGGACAGTAATGAGAATGACGAATCTAAAGCTGATTTCGAGGAGTATAGACCCGTCACACCATCCAGCCACAACGGTAACACACACACACACATCTATCTATCTATATACAATGCCATTTAAAAGTTTTGGATCTGTATGATTTTTTTATGTTTTTAAAAGAATTTATTTCATATAATATTCAATTTATTATATATAATATATTTTTTACAAATAAATTGCATTTATTTGTTTAAGACACAAAACAAAAAAATATAGTAAAAACAGTGACAATTTATTACAATAATGCAATGTAAAATTTGTTTTATGTGAATATACGGTAAAATGTAATTTATTCCTGTGATCAAAGCTGAATTTATCATCATTACTCCAGTCTTCAGTGTCACATGACCCTTCAGAAATCACTCTAATATGATGAAAACTTTTGATTGCAGTTGCGTACATTTTTTTTTCATGATTCTTTGATGAATAAAAAGTTCAAAAGAACAACATTTATTTAAAAAATAATCTTTTGTAAAATTATAAATGTCTTTACTGTAATTTTTGATCAATTAAATTCATCTGTGATTAATAAAAGTATTGATTTATTTTATTTCTTTCCCACCAAAAAGAAATCTGACTGACCCCAAACTTTTCAACGCTAGTGTTTAATGTTACAAAAGATTCTATTCCAGATAAATGTTGTTCTTTTGAACTTTGTTCATCAAAGAATCTTGAAAAAAAAAACACAATTGTTTTCATCATAAATGTTTGTTGATCATCAGATCCTCATATTAGAGTGATTTCTGAAGGGTCATGTGACACTGAAGACTGGAGTAATGATGATAAACTCAGCTTTGATCACAGGAATAAATTACACTTTAAATATTTTGACTGAAAGTGTATATATGTCTCATATTTGTGTGTGTGTGTCAGAGGGTTCAGAGAGTGAGGAAGGGGGTTCGTCCCCCTGTGGTTCCCCGAAGCCGGATCCCCGGGGTCTGGCGAAGAACACACACCGTTCTCTGCTCAGCAGCGCCGCCCTGCTGGCGTCCGTCGCTCTGGGGCGCTGCCTCGAGGCCCAGCACCCCCCCACCCCCCCGCCGCGGGCCTCGTCCCGCACTCACCTGCCCGTGCCGGAGCCCGTGGGAGATCTGATCTCCTTCAGCACAGACTCTCTGCCCCAGGGCTTCCTGGACTCCCTGAAGCCTCCCGAGATCAAGCCGCTAATGCTGACGCCGCCGCCCCCGAACCCCCGGGACCGGGACCGGGAGCGCAGGACGCAGGACGGTGCCGGAGACTGGACGGCTCACGCCAACGGAGACGGCGAGGTCTCGCTTCAGAGCGGAGAGCGCAGGAGGAGGGCGAGTCACGGACTGCACTCCGCACAGCTGGGTAACACTCGCCCCTTCACTAACTTACATTTATTGTGCACTTCATGCAGTTTCTTTCACTCTTTTCAATTAGAATTGCATATTAAATTTCGGCCAATCGGCTGTCTAGAAATCCCATTGCATTAATTACTGCACAAATCTCATTTTGTTTTAGTTGCATTTACTGTTTTAGCTCGCAATGCCAAAGTCATGGGTCTAAATGATAAAAACGTATTCGTTTCTTTGGATAAAAGCATCTGCCAGATATCAGATATTTCACCATTAAACAGGTTGTTCCCAATCAAATGAAATCGGCATTAACAAAGTCCACTTTTTCACTGCAAATCATGATTTAGATGTGTTTACACTGCAATTACAATTGCATAAATAATGCTAGGATATTTATGTTTTAAAGAGGACTTGCGTCCTGTTTGATCATGAAGAAGCTCCAGTTCTCCTCTACATCAGCGTCAGGTTTCCTGAACTCCTGAAACTGTAGTCTCGAGTTTCTCCGGGAATGAACACGTCACAATATTCCTCATTATAATAATTAATGCGCAGAATAAAGGGGCGGGGCCTGCTTAAGTTAGTTAGTAGTGTGTTAAACTGGCGGTTATGGAAAGGGGCGGGGCATTTCCCATACACACTCAAAGCGCTCGACCAATCACAACACACCCCTTCAGCCGACCAATCAGAGCACAGTGTGCTTTTCAGGAGGAGGGGCTTCATAGAGACAGGAAGTAAACAGAGCGTTACTGACAGACTGGGAAGAGAGGAGCCGCAACAATGGAGAATATGAGGAGAATAATCAACATTCAAGCAGGAGAAGCTGTTCTAGGAGAGCCTGGAAACTTTCTCTAGTAGAATAAGATGGCATTTTTAAGTTACATTTTGAATATTGAAACATTGGTTTAAATTATGTTACATTTGTGCATTTATCCAAAGCACTGGTGAACTGACGCTGATTCCCTTCTCTCTTTACTAGTGTTGGATCTTCCGTTGTGTCAAGACACGTTTGAGGCGGAGGACAAGTCCCCGATGCCGTTCGCCCTGTACCCGGACCCCCGTTTGTGGAGCCCCAAAACCCGTCGTCTGGAGGTCAACATCGTGCCTCGCCCACGCCCGTCCCCGAACCGGCCCCGCATCGACCCCTGGAGCTTCGTATCGGCCGGCGCCTTGGACCGAGCCGGCGTTAGGAAGCCCGCCAGCAGTCCCACGAGCCCTCGCCTGGGCTTCCAGCCCTCGCCCAACAACCCCTTCACGAACTGTGACCCCTTCCCCTCGCCGGACTGTGACCCCTTCAATCTGAAGGTGGACCCTTCCATGAACTCGGACCACGGATCAACCTTTGACCCCTTCTCCACCCCCTTCCCGACCTCGCGCTCGGCGCCCTGCTCGACCAACGGCAGCCCGAATCTGTCTCTGCGGGTCGCCCCGCTGAACCTGGCCGACTCCCCGCTCATAGACCTGGGCTGGGCTCGGCCGGTGGAAGAGCGGGTCCACCCCCGCAGGAGCCTCGGCCTCAGCCCGTTCCGGTCCCCGGCGCTGCCCAGAGACGAACGCTTCTGAACCCTGGCCCATAACAGGGCTGCACCGTACGCCCAGATTAAACTGACATCGCGATACTGGTCAAAAACAGTACGAATAATCACAATCCAAACTCACAAGAAAATCACCTGCTAATCTGGTCCAGATCCGGCCCACATCTGGTTCATGTGGATTCAACACGGTCCAGATCCGGCCCACATCTGGTACATGTGGATTCAACACGGTCCAGATCCGGCCCACATCTGGTTCATGTGGATTCAACACGGTCCAGATCCGGCCCACATCTGGTACATGTGGATTCAACATGGCCCAGATCCGGCCCACATCTGGTTCATGTGGATTCAACACGGCCCAGATCCGGCCCAAATCTGGTACATGTGGATTCAACACGGTCCAGATCCGGCCCACATCTGGTTCATGTGGATTCAACACGGTCCAGATCCGGCCCACATCTGGTTCATGTGGATTCAACACGGTCCAGATCCGGCCCACATCTGGTACATGTGGATTCAACATGGCCCAGATCCGGCCCACATCTGGTTCATGTGGATTCAACACGGCCCAGATCCGGCCCAAATCTGGTACATGTGGATTCAACACGGTCCAGATCCGGCCCACATCTGGTTCATGTGGATTCAACACGGTCCAGATCCGGCCCACATCTGGTACATGTGGATTCAACACGGTCCAGATCCGGCCCACATCTGGTACATGTGGATTCAACACGGTCCAGATCCGGCCCACATCTGGTACATGTGGATTCAACACGGTCCAGATCCGGCCCACATCTGCAGGGCTTGATTAACCATTAGGGCAACTGGGCACTTGGGGCACCTCTAAGGGGCACTGGACACCAGTGGCAGTCGGGAGGGTCGGGAGTTTCCCCGGTGGGCCGGTAGTGTTTCGAGGTCGCGAGGGACGGTTTGATAAAACGGAGCGTATGTTTGCACTAAGTGCCTGAGTTTAATGAAAAAAGACGCCGGTCACGTCACAGTGGCGCAGGTCGTAGAGCGCAGAGCGCGTGAGTCAGGTTCTGTTGCGCTCGACCCGAGTTCGAATCCGCCTTTTGCCGAAGTCTCTTCTCCCTTTTCCCAACACATATGAGATGTAAAATGTTTAACCTAACATAGGTCTCTAGCGTGTTATTTTGCCAACGAACTAAAATCGAAACCATGATATGGATTGTTGTCTTTATAAAACAGCACAACACTTTAAGAATAGGCATCCCGTTAGTGCTGGGTGAATTAAAGAAAAGTGTGCACTTTGCTCACTCGATCAGGATGGTCATGTGGTGTTTTCTCCTAAATACAAGCTCAAGGGTTTATTTCTTGCAAGTGAAGAAATAAGGACAAAAGTATTTTAATTTTCCTATATTATAGTGTAATGTCGACTAAAATATAGGCTACTTTTGAAATATTCATTTTCATTTATATAGTACATTTATAGGCTTTATGGATTTTACGTCAGGAATAATTCTATAAATCATTATTACATTATTATAATAATTGTTTGGGATCCTAAAACTCCATTGATAATGTAATGTAGACTGAGACTCGATGAGATGTTTGAGCCCTGTTTATTGTCCTGGTACAAATCAATGCGTTTTCTTTGTTCAACGAGCAGTTCATGGGTTGAAGCTCTTATTTGTGATCTCTCAGAGAGCACGAGATTGATGCATTTAACCTTAAAATGTATAACATTTTCTTGCGGGGTAGCATGCCCCCGAACCCCCCTGTAAATCAGTAAAACTATAAATGCTATATTAAGGGTCCACCCAACATAGTTTTACAAATTCCTATAGGAAAGAACAACCATTTATGAACTTTACTCCAGCATAGTTTAACAAAGTTAATTTTAATTCAGTAAAACTGTAAATGCCATATTAAAATGTGACATTTTAAGAGGGGGCCTACAAGACATTGTGCCCAGGGCCCCCTGAACTCTTAATCCAGCCCTGCACATCCGGCACATGTGGATTCAACATGGTCCAGATCCGGCCCACATCCGGCACATGTGTATCCAAGCAATGCACCGATATGATCATTTTGGCCGATACTAATAACTGATAATGCTTTAATTGAAAGCCGATAACCGATATATTGGCTGATATATATCTCAATAAATATCGCGATGTCAGTTTGTCCAATGTCGTGCAGCTCTAATCCACGCTAACTCTGGGAAGTCAAACCCCAGGAGATTCCCCTTTACTCTGGGAAAGGAAGAGTGTTGAGTGTTGGTCATCCCAGAACCTCTTGTTTCCTCTGGGACGGGTCGACCCGCTCTCTTCATCGCTCGCTCTTAGGGGTAACAAGCACGAAATACTTGAGCAATTCTGACCTCGACAAACTGAAGAAAAAAAATGGCAAAGAAGGCGGAGCCTCAGAGCGACACCCACCTATTACATCATCATCAGCACCACCGACCAATGACAATTCAAAGGTGTTTCCCGAAACAAACTCCAAACTAACTCTGTTTTGGCCTGATTACGTTTTTAAACTGTCACGCTAATGATTTTTTGGATTTGGCTTGAAGTGTATCGGGTGTTTGCGGTCGAATGCTCGTATGACTCAGCCCAGGTTTATCCTATCCCTGTTTAATCCCAACGCCTGTGCCAAAGAAAGTTTCCCAGATCTCGCTCGAGCGGAGAAGAGAAACGCTCTGCGACCTCTGACCTCAGGAGAAGACTACCCTCTACGCTTTATTATTCAAGTAATAAAAGAAGGTAGTTCACCTTTTTATCTAATAATTCGATATATTTCTCACAGTTGCGAGCTTACGTCGTGCAAATTTTTTTTTCGTTAAATAAACGGTAATTGCAAATGTTTATCTCAGTATTTTGACTTTTTCGGTTTCGCGATTAGGACACTTTTTTTCTTCTTTTTTTTTCACCATGAAATAATAAATAAAATGTTTATTGCAATCAGACTTTAATTCGGAACTTCGGTTGCAAATTTATCTCTCATAACTTTGACTCTTGCAATTTTTTTTTCGCCATGAAGTAATAAAATACAACTTTGATCTGATAATTCTATAGATTTCTCACAGTTGCGAGCTTGTTTCACAATTAGTTATTAACTCATAATTCTGAGTTACAGAATGCAAGAAAACAAGTCCAAATTGCGAGATGTATTTTTTTCTGCTATGAAAGAAAGAAAGGATATTTGCATTTTTGATATCACAACTTTGACCCTCTTTTTCGCAAATTAAAAACTTGTAATTTTGAGTTTGCATTAGAATTCAGATTTTTTTTTCTCCGAATTCTTAGTTTCTCCTTTTTTTGCAACCATTAGTGGAGCGGCTAAGTGCTTATGTTTGGCAGAATCGTTCAGTTTATGATACAAGTGTGAAAATTGGCATGGGTCACTTGACAAGAAACCACTTGAAATTTCAAGATGGTGGCCATTTTTCAAGATGGCTGACACCTTAGTGGAGGAGTTAAATGATTTAGGGGTTTATTGGGTGATACAAGCATGAAAATTGGCATGAGCAGTCTCTGATGGTCACTAGACAATAAGCCACCCACAGCTACTTGAAATTTCAAGATGGCGGCCATTTTTCAAGATGGCCGACACCTTAGTGGAGCAGTTAAGTGATATAGGGGTTTATTTGGTGATACAAGCATGAAAATTGGCATGAGCAGTCTCTACGGGTTGCTTGACAAGAAAGGGTTGCTCATGCCAATTTTCATGCTTGTATCACCAAATAAACCACTACATCACTTAACTGCTCTACTAGGGTATCGGCCATCTTGAAATTTCAAGTGGCTCGGACAATTTTCTTGTCAAGTGACCAATGGAGACGACTCATGCCAATTGTCACGCTTGTACCATAAACTGAACGATTATATCACTTAGCCGCTGCCCTACATGAAATGATCTAATAAAAAAGAATTATTGCGACTTTAATCTGATAATTTGATACATTTCTCATAGAGTTAAATCTCGCAATTTTTTCTTGAATTGAGTTGTTTTTCTGCCATGGAATAAGAATACATTTTGTTAAACTAAAGTGATTCTCTTTTTTATTTTTCTACCAATCCTCCATAGATGTGGGAACACTAAACCCCACAGCTAGTTCAGGTGGAGCAGAGCGTTTCTCCTCGTGTGTGTGTGTGTGTGTGTGTGAAGATAATGACGTTGTGAAGCTATTAGTATTTATCACTGAGGCCTTAACACTGGAGCGAGACACATCCCCGTTGGGATGCTCACTACGGGCTGTAGATGTTCGTCACTGGAGGGACGGGACACAGAAATATAACTCAAGACCGCTGTGTCTCAACAGAAAGACTGAAAACAGGAGACGCATCTGAACTCTTTCCCCTCTGTGTGTTTCTGTCCGATCTCCCGTTCGAGGAGTCGTGCTTTATCTCAAGCTAATGCGAAATAGTGTGTGTGTGTGTGTGTCTTTCAATGGGCTGGTCCTAATCACTCCATTTGTTTGTGTGTGTCGTAAGAACGCCTGATGTTGAGCTGATTGTGTGTTCGTCTAATTGTAATGGTTTTTAACCTGTGGAACTTTTTACATTTTAAATAAAAACAAAGAAAGACTGAAAAAAGGAGCAAGACCAAATAAAGTTTAACAAGACTCTAAAGCGGCTTCCGTTTGTCTGATCTCTAATCCACTGCAGATATTCCTGTCTCTGTAAATATGAATATGAAACATCCATACTTATAGAAGAACAGCATTTTTAAAGGATTGTTGACGTTATTTTCACGACAATCAAACGAATCTCATACGTGGCTGTACGTCACACACACCTGTAATGTGAAAGGTATAGGTTATATTTAAATTGTTAAAAAGTAAACGTCTTTTAAAAATGTTAAGTGTAATATCTTAATTAAAAACAATTAGACGTTTGTGTATTGTGCTATTGTTTTTGGCACATTATTTTTAAATCACTGAGAGACTGTAATTGTTTTTAATTAAAATTTTAAATCAGTTTTTATTTTTATATGTTGTTATGATTTAAATTTTAATTAAAGTTTTAAGTAATTTTGTTGTGTTTTTTGTCATTTTGTCAAGTTAAGATAAAATAACTCAACTAACAGAAGGAACATTTTTCAGTTATTGTTCATTTTCTCATTATGCGTAATAACCACATGTGTAACCATTTCTACAGGTGTGTGTGTGTGTCTCTGACTGCATTATTATCCTCTAGAAGGCGCTGTGAGCAAGAACAAGTCTTCACATCAGGTGTGTGTGTCTTCAGTGTCACATGACCCTTCAGAACTATTTCTGATATAATTTGCTGTTCAAGAAACATTTATATATATATTTATATGTGAATATTAAATTGATCAAAAGTGACAGTAAAGACATTTATAATGTTAGTATTTTAAATAATTGCTGTTCTTTTGAGCTTTCTATACATCAAGGAATCCTGAAAATTAGTTACTTTAAAAGGAGAAGCTGTAAGATAAGTTGAAATTATGGCAAGCCGAAATTGACAAGGTAAAAATTATGACATAAACAGTTGTACTTTTGGCAAAGACGAAATTGGCATAAACGTTGAAAATATGACATCAAAGTCAGATTTATGACGACAATATTAAAATTATTGTATAATGTCAAATTTAGGACATAAACTCAAAATCATGGAATTAGTTGAATTTGACCAAGTCGAAATTGAATATCATGATTTTGACTTTATATAATTTTTAACTTTCAAGTTATTGGAAGTTGATATTGACAAAAAATCTAAAATATAATAAGAGTAGAATGTAGAAGTTTTTAGCCATTGTTCCGATTTACCAAAGCGTGATTCTCGTGTATTCGGCACGGAGAGAGTCAGCTAACACTGTTTCCATGGAGACCGCAGGTACATCACTTGTCACACACACACACACACACTTCAGCTCGAGAGAACTAGTGCTGCGTTTACAGCAAACTACACACTTTACACGGTTCACTTCAAACAGGGATGTGTTTATGAACTGATTTCAAACAAGATTGACATGAATATGGCTTGCATATTACACACACACACACACACACACACACACACACACACACTGATCAGCTTTTATCTATTTCAATTGCAAAAGAAAATTTCTTCTGTTCACATTGACACGTTAATATTGTCAAACGGGTCAGATTTTTGTAATAGTGATAATACAGTGAATGTGTTTCAAATACACAATATATCATCAGTTTGCATCCAATTTGTTTCAATTTCATACGTTTTAACTAATAGAATATTGTTTGTCTCACTATAGGTTTATTAACATTTACTGAAACTAAATAAAATACTGAAATAAGTTTAATAAGCTAAAACCGAAATGTGAATAAATTAAATCTAATTAACAATACTTAATAACAATTAACAATATAAAAACTAATAAAAGATCATTTAAAATATTAATATTGTTTAAAAAAAAAAAAAAAATCTGTGCATGTGTGTTATGAATTATTGCACACATCAGGACACGCAGAACATGAGAGCGTGCCGGGGAGAGTAATCAGAGATGTGATGTAGATATTAATGAATCTGTTCCTCTAATGAATCTCCGCTGGATTCTTCACACGCTCTCCATCCCGAGACGCAGAGATTTCTGGGAGTCGGAGAGTGTGTGAATGTTAATGTGTCCAGCGTTTGCTCTTCAGCGCTACACGTGAGTGTCTGAGACTTCAGGACTTGTTTCACGGCGATGGCCGTCATGAAGCTCAAGCTCGTTCCCGGAGAAACTCGAGACTAAAGTTTCAGGAGTTCAGAAACACTGACGTGACTGGTGTGTGTGCAGGATTCGGATTACAAAGTGGCTTTCGGGGGAGCCCTATTTTCCGATCCTCCCTGACTGACTTTAACGCTTTTTGGTGCATGTTCGGGCATTTAAAACAATAGTGTGATGCAAATCAGGTTCGTTGTGTGTGGGTGATGGAAGGAGACACAGGGTCGGCAAATGCTGGAACTCGTGCACTTTTATTTACAAGGCTCTTTTACAGCGCCTGGTCGCGCTCAAATAACATTAACTAAAAATATCAAAAAGGCAACAGAAACAGATGATAATTAATAGGTTACTCTTTCCGCTGTACACAGCTTTCTGGATACAGATGTAGTAATCCTCTTCCCGCTGAAAACAGCTTCACTGGATAGGCTACAGTTTATAGACCCACTCTTTCCGCTGGATACAGCTTTCAGAAGTCACTTTCTCTCAGGATACGTGCACGAGCTCCCAGTCTCTCTCTCACACACTAATGTCAGCACGGCCCGCTTATATGCGGTCTCCTCACGCCAAGATTGAAATTTTACTGAAATCACAGACAGGCGTTTGTCATTTGAACTTGACTCACTTGTTCACCGCTCGGCTCCGTCCCCTCCCCACTCTCCCGCTACAGACTTCGCTGAACCACGCCCATTGCATTTATTAGTGGAGACAGATGTTCGGAAATAGAATTGAGTGAATAAACACTGACACGTTTTTAATATCATCATTTATTTCAGGAACCTTAATGTACAGAAAATCAAAATATATGCGACACAAAAAGGGACAGTGTTAGAGCTCCCCCTAATTGTCTCAAAGTAGGCTTTCAGGGGAGCCCAGGTCCTTTTCAGGGAAGCCGAGCTCCCCTTAGCTCCCCCGTAATTCGAACAGTGGCATAAATGCTACGTGGGATCTCAATATCTCAGCTCTGGAAGGTTCTAGACTAGAGCCTCCATTTTGCACTCAGGTCTATGTCTTATGGCCCTCTATCAGAATCCAGAGTTTTGAGAAGATTGGAGAAACTTAATTTTTCACCTAAAACGAAAAAAAAACGTAAGGGGTAACACTGTCGGTTTTTTTTTCGGGTCGAAATTTTGAATTTCGATATCTCAGCTCTGGAAGGGTCTAGAGCCTCCATTTTTGCACTCAGGTTAAAGTCTCGTGGCCCTCTATCAGAATCCAGAGTTTTGAGAAGATTGGAGAAACTTAATTTTTCGGCCAAAAACGAAAAAAAAACGAAAGGGGTAACACTGTCGTTTTTTTTTCGGGTCGAAATTTTGAATTTCGATATCTCAGCTCTGGAAGGGTCTAGAGCCTCCATTTTTGCACTCAGGTCAAAGTCTCGTGGCCCTCTATCAGAATCCAGAGTTTTGAGAAGATTGGAGAAACTTAATTTTTCGCCAAAAACGAAAAAAAACGAAAGGGGTAACACTGTCGTTTTTTTTTCGGGTCGAAATTTTGAATTTCGATATCTCAGCTCTGGAAGGGTCTAGAGCCTCCATTTTTGCACTCAGGTTAAAGTCTCGTGGCCCTCTATCAGAATCCAGAGTTTTGAGAAGATTGGAGAAACTTAATTTTTCGCCCGAAAATGAAAAAAACGTAAGGGGTAACACTGTCGTTTTTTTTTTCAGGTCGAAATTTTGAATTTCGATATCTCAGCTCTAGAAGGGTCTAGAGCCTCCATTTTTGCACTCAGGTCAAAGTCTCATGGCCCTCTATCAGAATCCAGAGTTTTGAGAAGATTGGAGAAACTTAATTTTTCGCCCAAAAACGAAAAAAAAACGAAAGGGGTAACACTGTCGTTTTTTTTTTCGGGTCGAAATTTTGAATTTCGATATCTCAGCTCTGGAAGGGTCTAGAGCCTCCATTTTTGCACTCAGGTCAAAGTCTCGTGGCCCTCTATCAGAATCCAGAGTTTTGAGAAGATTGGAGAAACTTAATTTTTCGGCCGAAAAGGAAAAAAAAAGAAAGGGGTAACACTGTCGTTTTTTTTTTCGGGTCGAAATTTTGAATTTCGATATCTCAGCTCTGGAAGGGTCTAGAGCCTCCATTTTTGCACTCAGGTGAAAGTCTCATGGCCCTCTATCAGAATCCAGAGTTTTGAGAAGATTGGAGAAACTTAATTTTTCGCCCGAAAATGAAAAAAACGAAAGGGGTAACACTGTCGTTTTTTTTTCGGGTCGAAATTTTGAATTTTGATATCTCAGCTCTGGAAGGGTCTAGAGCCTCCATTTTTGCACTCAGGTGAAAGTCTCATGGCCCTCTATCAGAATCCAGAGTTTTGAGAAGATTGGAGAAACTTAATTTTTCGCCCGAAAAAAAAAAAACGAAAGGGGTAACACTGTCGTTTTTTTTTCGGGTCGAAATTTTGAATTTCGATATCTCAGCTCTGGAAGGGTCTAGAGCCTCCATTTTTGCACTCAGGTCAAAGTCTCGTGGCCCTCTATCAGAATCCAGAGTTTTGAGAAGATTGGAGAAACTTAATTTTTCGCCCGAAAATGAAAAAAACGAAAGGGTAACACTGTCGTTTTTTTTTCGGGTCGAAATTTTGAATTTCGATATCTCAGCTCTGGAAGGGTCTAGAGCCTCCATTTTTGCACTCAGGTCAAAGTCTCGTGGCCCTCTATCAGAATCCAGAGTTTTGAGAAGATTGGAGAAACTTAATTTTTCGCCCAAAAACGAAAAAAAACGAAAGGGGTAACACTGTCGTTTTTTTTTCGGGTCGAAATTTTGAATTTCGATATCTCAGCTCTGGAAGGGTCTAGAGCCTCCATTTTTGCACTCAGGTCAAAGTCTCGTGGCCCTCTATCAGAATCCAGAGTTTTGAGAAGATTGGAGAAACTTAATTTTTCGCCCAAAAACGAAAAAAAACGAAAGGGGTAACACTGTCGTTTTTTTTTCGGGTCGAAATTTTGAATTTCGATATCTCAGCTCTGGAAGGGTCTAGAGCCTCCATTTTTGCACTCAGGTCAAAGTCTCATGGCCCTCTATCAGAATCCAGAGTTTTGAGAAGATTGGAGAAACTTAATTTTTCGCCCGAAAATAAAAAAAACGAAAGGGGTAACACTGTCGTTTTTTTTTCGGGTCGAAATTTTGAATTTCGATATCTCAGCTCTGGAAGGGTCTAGAGCCTCCATTTTTGCACTCAGGTTAAAGTCTCGTGGCCCTCTATCAGAATCCAGAGTTTTGAGAAGATTGGAGAAACTTAATTTTTCGCCCGAAAATGAAAAAAAACGAAAGGGGTAACACTGTCGTTTTTTTTTCGGGTCGAAATTTTGAATTTCGATATCTCAGCTCTGGAAGGGTCTAGAGCCTCCATTTTTGCACTCAGGTCAAAGTCTCGTGGCCCTCTATCAGAATCCAGAGTTTTGAGAAGATTGGAGAAACTTAATTTTTCGCCCAAAAATGAAAAAAACGAAAGGGGTAATCGTTTTTTTTTTCGGGTCGAAATTTTGAATTTTGATATCTCAGCTCTGGAAGGGTCTAGAGCCTCCATTTTTGCACTCAGGTGAAAGTCTCATGGCCCTCTATCAGAATCCAGAGTTTTGAGAAGATTGGAGAAACTTAATTTTTCGCCCAAAAATGAAAAAAACGAAAGGGGTAACACTGTCGTTTTTTTTTTCGGGTCGAAATTTTGAATTTCGATATCTCAGCTCTGGAAGGGTCTAGAGCCTCCATTTTTGCACTCAGGTCAAAGTCTCGCGGCCCTCTATCATAATCCAGAGTTTTGAGAAGATTGGAGAAACTTAATTTTTCGCCCAAAGATGAATAAAACAAAAGGGGTAACACTGTCGTTTTTTTTTTCGGGTCGAAATTTTGAATTTCGATATCTCAGCTCTGGAAGGGTCTAGAGCCTCCATTTTTGCACTCAGGTCAAAGTCTCGTGGCCCTCTATCAGAATCCAGAGTTTTGAGAAGATTGGAGAAACTTAATTTTTCGCCCAAAATGAAAAAAACGAAAGGGGTAACACGTTTTTTTTTTCGGGTCGAAATTTTGAATTTCGATATCTCAGCTCTGGAAGGGTCTAGAGCCTCCATTTTTGCACTCAGGTCAAAGTCTCATGGCCCTCTATCAGAATCCAGAGTTTTGAGAAGATTGGAGAAACTTAATTTTTCGCCCAAAACGAAAAAAACGTAAGGGGTAACACTGTCGTTTTTTTTTTCGGGTCGAAATTTTGAGTTTCGATATCTCAGCTCTGGAAGGGTCTAGAGCCTCCATTTTTGCACTCAGGTCAAAGTCTCGTGGCCCTCTATCATAATCCAGAGTTTTGAGAAGATTGGAGAAACTTAATTTTTCGCCCGAAAACGAAAAAAACGTAAGGGGTAACACTGTCGTTTTTTTTTCGGGTCAAAATTTTGAGTTTCGATATCTCAGCTCTGGAAGGGTCTAGAGCCTCCATTTTTGCACTCAGGTCAAAGTCTCACAGCCCTCTATCATAATCCAGAGTTTTGAGAAGATTGGAGAAACTTAATTTTTCGCCCGAAAACGAAAAAAAACGTAAGGGGTAACACTGTCGTTTTTTTTTCGGGTCGAAATTTTGAATTTCGATATCTCAGCTCTGGAAGGGTCTAGAGCCTCCATTTTTGCACTCAGGTCAAAGTCTCGCGGCCCTCTATCATAATCCAGAGTTTTGAGAAGATTGGAGAAACTTAATTTTTCGCCCGAAAACGAAAAAAAACGTAAGGGGTAACACTGTCGTTTTTTTTTCGGGTCGAAATTTTGAGTTTCGATATCTCAGCTCTGGAAGGGTCTAGAGCCTCCATTTTTGCACTCAGGTCAAAGTCTCGCGGCCCTCTATCATAATCCAGAGTTTTGAGAAGATTGGAGAAACTTAATTTTTCGCCCGAAAACGAAAAAAAACGTAAGGGGTAACACTGTCGTTTTTTTTTCGGGTCGAAATTTTGAGTTTCGATATCTCAGCTCTGGAAGGGTCTAGAGCCTCCATTTTTGCACTCAGGTCAAAGTCTCGCTGCCCTCTATCATAATCCAGAGTTTTGAGAAGATTGGAGAAACTTAATTTTTCGCCCGAAAACGAAAAAAACGTAAGGGGTAACACTGTCGTTTTTTTTTCGGGTCGAAATTTTGAGTTTCGATATCTCAGCTCTGGAAGGGTCTAGAGCCTCCATTTTTGCACTCAGGTCAAAGTCTCGCGGCCCTCTATCATAATCCAGAGTTTTGAGAAGATTGGAGAAACTTAATTTTTCGCCCGAAAACGAAAAAAAACGTAAGGGGTAACACTGTCGTTTTTTTTTCGGGTCGAAATTTTGAGTTTCGATATCTCAGCTCTGGAAGGGTCTAGAGCCTCCATTTTTGCACTCAGGTCAAAGTCTCGCGCCCTCTATCATAATCCAGAGTTTTGAGAAGATTGGAGAAACTTAATTTTTCGCCCGAAAACGAAAAAAAACGTAAGGGGTAACACTGTCGTTTTTTTTTCGGGTCGAAATTTTGAGTTTCGATATCTCAGCTCTGGAAGGGTCTAGAGCCTCCATTTTTGCACTCAGGTCAAAGTCTCGCGGCCCTCTATCATAATCCAGAGTTTTGAGAAGATTGGAGAAACTTAATTTTTCGCCCGAAAACGAAAAAAAACGTAAGGGGTAACACTGTCGTTTTTTTTTCGGGTCGAAATTTTGAGTTTCGATATCTCAGCTCTGGAAGGGTCTAGAGCCTCCATTTTTGCACTCAGGTCAAAGTCTCGCGGCCCTCTATCATAATCCAGAGTTTTGAGAAGATTGGAGAAACTTAATTTTTCGCCCGAAAACGAAAAAAAACGTAAGGGGTAACACTGTCGTTTTTTTTTCGGGTCGAAATTTTGAGTTTCGATATCTCAGCTCTGGAAGGGTCTAGAGCCTCCATTTTTGCACTCAGGTCAAAGTCTCGCGGCCCTCTATCATAATCCAGAGTTTTGAGAAGATTGGAGAAACTTAATTTTTCGCCCGAAAACGAAAAAAAACGTAAGGGGTAACACTGTCGTTTTTTTTTCGGGTCGAAATTTTGAGTTTCGATATCTCAGCTCTGGAAGGGTCTAGAGCCTCCATTTTTGCACTCAGGTCAAAGTCTCGCGGCCCTCTATCATAATCCAGAGTTTTGAGAAGATTGGAGAAACTTAATTTTTCGCCCGAAAACGAAAAAAAACGTAAGGGGTAACACTGTCGTTTTTTTTTCGGGTCGAAATTTTGAGTTTCGATATCTCAGCTCTGGAAGGGTCTAGAGCCTCCATTTTTGCACTCAGGTCAAAGTCTCGCGGCCCTCTATCATAATCCAGAGTTTTGAGAAGATTGGAGAAACTTAATTTTTCGCCCGAAAACGAAAAAAAACGTAAGGGGTAACACTGTCGTTTTTTTTTCGGGTCGAAATTTTGAGTTTCGATATCTCAGCTCTGGAAGGGTCTAGAGCCTCCATTTTTGCACTCAGGTCAAAGTCTCGCGGCCCTCTATCATAATCCAGAGTTTTGAGAAGATTGGAGAAACTTAATTTTTCGCCCAAAAACGAAAAAAAACGTAAGGGGTAACACTGTCGTTTTTTTTTCGGGTCGAAATTTTGAGTTTCGATATCTCAGCTCTGGAAGGGTCTAGAGCCTCCATTTTTGCACTCAGGTCAAAGTCTCGCGGCCCTCTATCATAATCCAGAGTTTTGAGAAGATTGGAGAAACTTAATTTTTCGCCCGAAAACGAAAAAAAACGTAAGGGGTAACACTGTCGTTTTTTTTTCGGGTCGAAATTTTGAGTTTCGATATCTCAGCTCTGGAAGGGTCTAGAGCCTCCATTTTTGCACTCAGGTCAAAGTCTCGCGGCCCTCTATCATAATCCAGAGTTTTGAGAAGATTGGAGAAACTTAATTTTTCGCCCGAAAACGAAAAAAAACGTAAGGGGTAACACTGTCGTTTTTTTTTCGGGTCGAAATTTTGAGTTTCGATATCTCAGCTCTGGAAGGGTCTAGAGCCTCCATTTTTGCACTCAGGTCAAAGTCTCGCGGCCCTCTATCATAATCCAGAGTTTTGAGAAGATTGGAGAAACTTAATTTTTCGCCCGAAAACGAAAAAAAACGTAAGGGGTAACACTGTCGTTTTTTTTTCGGGTCGAAATTTTGAGTTTCGATATCTCAGCTCTGGAAGGGTCTAGAGCCTCCATTTTTGCACTCAGGTCAAAGTCTCGCGGCCCTCTATCATAATCCAGAGTTTTGAGAAGATTGGAGAAACTTAATTTTTCGCCCGAAAACGAAAAAAACGTAAGGGGTAACACTGTCGTTTTTTTTTCGGGTCGAAATTTTGAGTTTCGATATCTCAGCTCTGGAAGGGTCTAGAGCCTCCATTTTTGCACTCAGGTCAAAGTCTCGCGGCCCTCTATCATAATCCAGAGTTTTGAGAAGATTGGAGAAACTTAATTTTTCGCCCGAAAACGAAAAAAACGTAAGGGGTAACACTGTCGTTTTTTTTTTCGGGTCGAAATTTTGAGTTTCGATATCTCAGCTCTGGAAGGGTCTAGAGCCTCCATTTTTGCACTCAGGTCTAAGTCTCGCGGCCCTCTATCATAATCCAGAGTTTTGAGAAGATTGGCGAAACTTAATTTTTCGCCCGAAAACGAAAAAAAACGTAAGGGGTAACACTGTCGTTTTTTTTTCGGGTCGAAATTTTGAGTTTCGATATCTCAGCTCTGGAAGGGTCTAGAGCCTCCATTTTTGCACTCAGGTCAAAGTCTCGCGGCCCTCTATCATAATCCAGAGTTTTGAGAAGATTGGAGAAACTTAATTTTTCGCCCGAAAACGAAAAAAAACGTAAGGGGTAACACTGTCGTTTTTTTTTTCGGGTCGAAATTTTGAGTTTCGATATCTCAGCTCTGGAAGGGTCTAGAGCCTCCATTTTTGCACTCAGGTCAAAGTCTCGCGGCCCTCTATCATAATCCAGAGTTTTGAGAAGATTGGAGAAACTTAATTTTTCGCCCGAAAAAAAAAAAAAACGTAAGGGGTAACACTGTCGTTTTTTTTTCGGGTCGAAATTTTGAGTTTCGATATCTCAGCTCTGGAAGGGTCTAGAGCCTCCATTTTTGCACTCAGGTCAAAGTCTCGCGGCCCTCTATCATAATCCAGAGTTTTGAGAAGATTGGAGAAACTTAATTTTTCGCCCGAAAACGAAAAAAAACGTAAGGGGTAACACTGTCGTTTTTTTTTCGGGTCGAAATTTTGAGTTTCGATATCTCAGCTCTGGAAGGGTCTAGAGCCTCCATTTTTGCACTCAGGTCAAAGTCTCGCGGCCCTCTATCATAATCCAGAGTTTTGAGAAGATTGGAGAAACTTAATTTTTCGCCCGAAAACGAAAAAAACGTAAGGGGTAACACTGTCGTTTTTTTTTCGGGTCGAAATTTTGAGTTTCGATATCTCAGCTCTGGAAGGGTCTAGAGCCTCCATTTTTGCACTCAGGTCAAAGTCTCGCGGCCCTCTATCATAATCCAGAGTTTTGAGAAGATTGGAGAAACTTAATTTTTCGCCCGAAAACGAAAAAAAACGTAAGGGGTAACACTGTCGTTTTTTTTTTCGGGTCGAAATTTTGAGTTTCGATATCTCAGCTCTGGAAGGGTCTAGAGCCTCCATTTTTGCACTCAGGTCAAAGTCTCGCGGCCCTCTATCATAATCCAGAGTTTTGAGAAGATTGGAGAAACTTAATTTTTCGCCCGAAAACGAAAAAAAACGTAAGGGGTAACACTGTCGTTTTTTTTTTCGGGTCGAAATTTTGAGTTTCGATATCTCAGCTCTGGAAGGGTCTAGAGCCTCCATTTTTGCACTCAGGTCAAAGTCTCGCGGCCCTCTATCATAATCCAGAGTTTTGAGAAGATTGGAGAAACTTAATTTTTCGCCCGAAAAAAAAAAACGTAAGGGGTAACACTGTCGTTTTTTTTTTCGGGTCGAAATTTTGAGTTTCGATATCTCAGCTCTGGAAGGGTCTAAAGCCTCCATTTTTGCACTCAGGTCAAAGTCTCGCGGCCCTCTATCATAATCCAGAGTTTTGAGAAGATTGGAGAAACTTAATTTTTCGCCCGAAAACGAAAAAAAACGTAAGGGGTAACACTGTCGTTTTTTTTTCGGGTCGAAATTTTGAGTTTCGATATCTCAGCTCTGGAAGGGTCTAGAGCCTCCATTTTTGCACTCAGGTCAAAGTCTCGCGGCCCTCTATCATAATCCAGAGTTTTGAGAAGATTGGAGAAACTTAATTTTTCGCCCGAAAAAAAAAAACGTAAGGGGTAACACTGTCGTTTTTTTTTTTCGGGTCGAAATTTTGAGTTTCGATATCTCAGCTCTGGAAGGGTCTAGAGCCTCCATTTTTGCGCTCAGGTCAAAGTCTCGCGCCCCTCTATCATAATCCAGAGTTTTGAGAAGATTGGAGAAACTTGATTTTTCGCCCGAAAACGAAAAAAAACGTAAGGGGTAACACTGTCGTTTTTTTTCGGGTCGAAATTTTGAGTTTCGATATCTCAGCTCTGGAAGGGTCTAGAGCCTCCATTTTTGCACTCAGGTCAAAGTCTCGCGGCCCTCTATCATAATCCAGAGTTTTGAGAAGATTGGGAAACTTAATTTTTCGCCCGAAAA
>NW_024121382.1:69149-100566 GCF_016745375.1 Pimephales promelas | reverse complement strand
TACCTCGCGCTTTTACTTTTTACCCCAGCCAACAGGAAGTCGGCTATTGAGGTTTGTTTGTAAAACGCTCGCAATGTTATTTGAAATACTCCTCCTAGAGCTTTGATCCAAATTCGACGATACTCGGTCAGCGTAAGTGAAGACATTGAGGGATGAAAGCTTGTGTGGGGATTTTTGATATCTCGAACGGTTTGGCCGTGGCGAGGAAACGAAATCATGGCGAGAAACGTGAAACAGGAAGTTTGTTATAACTTCAGCATACATTAACTGATCTTGATGAAACTTCAGCAGTATGTTCGCTGTAAGAGGACGATCACATGGATGTGACTATTGTGAGTCAAAGTTATAGCGCCACCAACTGGCAGCAGGAAGTGTGTCACTTTCAAAATGCTTTGATATCACCCTTTTATTTTTACCCGATTTGCTTCAAACTTCATATGTATAATGTAAACATACGGCAGATGTAGACCTGTGAATGGATTCTTGATATCTTTGAAACTGTTGCCGTGGCGACGCATCAAACTTTACCCTTCTTTTAGGATGCTTTTAGGATGCTTTTGAGACCCTTAGCATGCTTCAAAATGCATGAAACTCGACAGACACATCACATTTATTAGCCAGTAGACACGTGCAATGTTTCAGAAACGGGCGTGGTGAGGGCTCAGTAGCGCCACCTTTTGACAAAAGTAGGGTTGTTAGTTTTATCTACAGTTACAAAAATCGGTATGTATATTGTACTCCTCGAGCCGGACAACTTTCTAATTGACACTCATTAGCTAGGACCCACAGAAAGTCAGATATGTTTGTTTGAATGTGGTCTTGCTTAATCTGAGCCTACATCTCTGTCTTTGCCTGTCTGTGTATGTGTGTGTGTTTGTAGGGGGAGGGTCTTAACCATTTCACTCCTGTGTGTATGGCCTGCATAAAAAATAAATGCCTTAAGCCTGGTATTTTTTTTAATAAGTTTTTTATTTTTTATAAGTAAAGGCATATAACCAGTTTAATTGTAGTGCATTAATAGTTTTATAGGTTTATTAATTAAATTAACTTGGTCCATAAACTTGATCTGAAAATTTGGTCCATAAATCAAACACACTTGCATGTAATAATATGACTTGAGTGTTAATCACATCATGTTTTCAGTTTGAATATAAATTATGTAAAAAAAAATAAAGTTGATCCAGCTGGAGCGCAGGCTGAGAATAGCGCTGTCATGACTGGATCACGAGATCATCAGTCATGCCCTTTCATACCTTACGCGCACACCACGCCCACTTACATCAGATCACATCAACATGTCAGCCGGAGGGATAACGAGGGTCGTCGTCGCTTTTGGATTCAAGAATTTCTTACAACAAGATGGCAAAAGAACAGCGCTTTGCAAGACATGCAACGTTAAGATCGCGGACAGTCAGATGACAACCTCCAATTTCGTCCGTCATTTGAAGAGCCATTCTGCCCACTGTGCCCAGTAAGTGCTTGTCAATTTGTTAATGTTATCTGGTTAGCTCGTTCGTAGTTAGCTAGCTAATGTAAGTTAAAGGAGAACTCCGGCGCAAAATTACACATTGTTACCTAGTCAACCGTTATCTGAGATTTGTTTTCATGACTGCCGAATGTAAATAGTTTTATCTATAAAAACAGTTTAGCCTATAAGTGACGTCCGACATTCTGCATATTGTGTTATTTTGTTAAGCCCCACTAAAGGCATAAAAAACTGTAAAGCACAATCAAGTTTTCACACTATATTCCAAGACTTCTAAAGTCATTCAATAGCTTAATGTGTGGTAAAATTAATATTTTAGTCTCTAAGTTAAAGTTAACGGAAAGTCATCTCGCCTCAGTCATTCTCCATGCATCAGCATTAGCGCGTCGCGTTCGGTTGCGACAGTAACACGACGACACTCTCTTCAAGATCAATGTTCCCAATATTATACTTTATTTGTAGATAAGGCATAAAGGTCTATGATTTGCATAAAATGACTATCTTGCTGGAGTGGAGTTTATTGCCCTTTAGAATACACTAAGCATTAGTGCTGCACGATTAATTATATCGCAGTCGTAATAGCGATCTCAAACCTATGCAATTATATAACGCAAAATGCCGCGATTTTATATGAAATAAACAAAGTAGGGCTATTAGCGCAGCATCTCTTCTTTTTTGTCATCCTTTGACTAGTGTTACAAGATCCCCCTCTTATTGGTTCAAATGCCTTTTCGCATTTTGCACGACAAGAAGTGAAAAGCTGCCTGTGAGTGCCCTAGATTAGAATAGATGAGACTCGCATAATGCGCATGCACTGACCGTGTGCCAGCCCAGAATAAACAGTTCTCTTTCGAGCTTGAACGAACAATAGCACACACAATTATGCCAAAATGTGATTTTGTCTAGTATCTTCATAACATAAGAAAAGTCTATGGATGAAAAGAGTTGTGCTATGAGGCGCGTGTGAGATCCGCGTCTCGGCAACGGGTGCTCTTAAAGGGCCAGCAGCGAATAAAGCGTTCTTTCAGTAAAGTTAAAAGAACAAAGGGAAATTAGAAAATTACTCACTGATCTTGAGTAAAGAACTTTTGTAGCTTTAATAAGGATTATTATATATATAATTTATGATTCAGGCAGCGCAGACTGTTTGATAACTTTATTCAATTTCTGTACCTGTTAAGACAGGAAGGGCACAGGTAAATATGTTTTTTATTATGGGTTTATGTGGGGATTGTTTGAAGTTCACTTAATTTAAAAGCTGTTATATATTTTTTTTAAGCGTAATAATTTTTTAAAAGTTGATGGCTTTCAATTGATGGAATCACTGTAATGTTGGTTTGGTTGATGGTTTATTGATCATTATAGGTGTTATCAATCATTTATTGTTGTTGTTGTTTTTAGTTTGAGTTGAGAAATAAACATTAATCTGTGTGTGCATTTTACTTTAGAACCAAGCAAGTTGGACTCATGAAACCATTTTATTATATCGGAGTCGCAAATCGCAATTGCAATATTGGCTCAATAATGGCAATATGACATTTTCCCAAATCGTGCAGCCCTACTAAGCATAGATTATAGATACCATCCCTTCGCTATGTTCTTTTCAATGTGAAGCGTTGCGTGCTGTGACTTGGTGTTGCTTCAAGTGCATCATTCTGCACACGGGATGCGCATGATTGCTTATAATACTTTGGGGAGACAAGGGGGCGTGGCCTAAGGGAATAGCACTCGTGATGTTAAGTGATGTTACCCCGCCATCGCTGATACAACCTTTAGCAGTCATGTTTTTGCTTCTTGAGAGAGAGAGAAAGTGTGTGTGTGTGTGTGTGTGTGAGCAATGGCGGTTCTAGGCGGGGGCCTGGGGGGGCCAGTGCCCCTGCGACAACAAGCTTGGACCCCCTTGTGGCCCCCTAAATGTGGAGTCAGTGTGAAATATTTTTTTATAGTGTGTCACGCATTGAGCATGACAGTCACTCGTTTCAGTCTTTTGTCTCACACTCCCGTCACACATTGTATTTCTCATGCGGAAAAACTATTAATAATATATTTAATATACGCAATTTCTCTGGCCGCGCCGCTCTCACGTGAGAATCAAGCGCGTCTCGCCTGGAGTTCAGCAGTCGACCCTGCTACGCATCAGCCAATCAAAAAAAGAGAAGTGCTACTACATTGGTTGTTAGTTTTATCTACAGTTACAAAAATCGGTATATACATTGTACTCCTCAAGCCGTACAACTTTCTAATACATAGTCATTAGCTCGGACCAAGAGGAAGTCAGATATTTTGGTCTGAATATGGTGAGCCTCTCTCTGAGCCTACGTCCCTGTATGGCAAGCCCTTTTAACATTTAAAAGCTAAGTTTGCCTGTCCGGAATTAACATTGTAGATATCAACAACGTCTTTCTGTCTAGTCGTTACACTTTGGATAGTTTGTATTATCATTTAAGATATCTGTAACATAATTGTGACTAGTCGAAATGACAGAGTATGGCAAGCCGCTTTTAACATTTAATCATGAAAGGCCAAAGCCTTCGGCACCGCCACCCGGGTGCCTTTAGGTAACTAAAGGAACCGGGGTTGCGGTGCCTCCGGCTTGGGCCCGCCATCGCTGCTCGCAGCTATATTTATTATTATTATTATATTTATTACGACTATTCGGGCACTTTTGGGGCCCTTAACATGCTCGAAAACTCTTGAAACTTTGCACACGGGTCAGAACCCGCGGCCATCAGAGCCGGGCTGAAGATGGTACCCGGGCGTGGCAGGGGGCTCGTCAGCGCCCCCTGGAACGGGGTCCGAACACTTGGTCCATAACTCAAACACGCTTGCATGTAATAATATGAAACTCGGTACACATGTTGATCTCATCGTTTCATCTATACCTCGCGCTTTTACTTTTTACCCCAGCCCAACAGGAAGTCGGCTATTGAGGTTTGTTTGTAAAACGCTCGCAATGGAATTTTAATACTCCTCCTAGAGCTTTGATCCAAATTCGACGAAACTCGGTCAGCGTGAAGTCAAGACATTGAGGATGAAAGTTTGCGAGGGGATTTTTGATATCTCGAACGGTTTGGCCGTGGCGAGGAAACGAAATCATGGCGAGAAACGTGAAACAGGAAGTGTATATAACTTCAGCATACATTAACTGATCTTGATGAAACTTCAGCAGTGTGTTCGCTGTAAGAGGACGATCACATGGATGTGACTATTGTGAGTCAAAGTTATAGCGCCACCAACTGGCAGCAGGAAGTGTGTCACTTTCAAAATGCTTTGATATCACCCTTTTATTTTTACCCGATTTGCTTCAAACTTCATATGTATAATGTAAACATACGGCAGATGTAGACCTGTGAATGGATTCTTGATATCTTTGAAACTGTTGCCGTGGCGACGCATCAAACTTTACCCTTCTTTTAGGATGCTTTTAGGATGCTTTTGAGACCCTTAGCATGCTTCAAAATGCATGAAACTCGACAGACACATCACATTTATTAGCCAGTAGACATGTGCAAAGTTTCAGAAACGGGCGTGGTGAGGGCTCAGTAGCGCCACCTTTTGACAAAAGTGGGGTTGTTAGTTTTAACTAGAGTTACAAAAATTGGTATGTATATTGTACTCCTCGAGCCGGACAACTTTCTAATTTACACTTATTAGCTAGGACCCACAGAAACTCAGATATTTTTGTTTGAATATGGTCACTCTGAGCCTACATGTCTCTGTGTCTCTTTGGCTGTCTTTGGCTGTCTGTGTGTGTGTGTGTGTGTGTGTGTGTGTGTGCAGGGGGAGGGGGCTTAACCATTTCACTGCTGTGTGTATGACCTGCATAAAGAAAATACATTTCTCAAGCCTGGTATTTTTTAAATAAGTTTTTATTTTTTTTTTTATAAGTAAAGACATATAACTAGTTTAATTGTAGTGCATTGACAATAGTTTTATATAATTAGTTTATTAATCAGATTAACTTGGTCAATAAACTTGGTCTGAAAATTTGGTCCATAAATCAAACACACTTGCATGTAATAATATGAAACTTGGTACACATATAGATCTCATCGTTTCATATATAGCCTACTTCACACTCTTACTTTTTACCCCAGCCCAACAGGAAGACGGCTATTTAGGGTTGTGTTTAAAACACATGCAATGGAATTTAAAGTATTGCTCCTAGAGCACTGAACCAAATTCGACAAAACTCGATCAGCGTGAAGTCAAGACATTAAGGATGAAAAGGTGCCAAGGGATTTTTTATATCTCGAACGGTTTGGCCGTGGCGAGGAAACGAAATTATGGCGAGAAACATGAAACAGGATGTGTGTTATAACTTCAGCATACATTAACTGATCTTGATGAAACTTCAGCAGTGTTTTCGCTGTAAGAGACCGATCACATGGATGTGACTATTGTGAGTCAAAATTATAGCGCCACCAACTGGCAGCAGGAAGTGTGTCACTTTCAAAATGCTTTGAAACCACTCTCTTATTTTTAACCGATTTGCTTCAAACTTCATCTGTATAATGTAAATACACGGCAGATGTAGACCTGTGAATGAATTTTTGATATCTTTGATACTGTTGCCGTGGCAACGAATCAAACTTTAACATTCTTTTTTGATGCTTTTGGGACTCTTAGCATGCTTGAAATTGCTTGAAACTCAACAGATACATCACATTTATTAGCCAGTAGACATGTGCAACTATGGCAAAAGATTAAAGTAATGTCAAAAAAGTAAACACTAAAAGCCTCATATCTTCTAAAAATGTAATTATACATCATTTGTTTCTAAATTAAATTATACAAATATTATAACTTCCCCAATTTTTCTTTTTTTCATTTAAGAATTATGTTTACGTTCAAAAACAGCCAGAATTGTTGTAAAATTCATAAAAAAATAATAATCTGAGTCATACGTAGTGCTATACTGCCCTCTTGTGTTCAATATCAGGTAGGCCTATTGTGTATATTCCCACCGGTTAATCAACGTGTGACTCCGCTGGGACTTGGGAGCTTTTAAATCGCTTACTTAAAACCGAAAGTCGAAATACGGATGTCCGCACAAGACATTAATGGTGTGGAGTAGAGCGAGCATTTTAAATAAATTCCTATTAAGTAGGATTGAACTAAACAGAAAGAATGTTCACTCTGTTCTGCTGGTTCCTCGCTGGTGGATCATATGATTACTTTGTCATAATCTATGACAAAAATGCTATTATAAACCATATTAATAATAGATAATACACATTGCTCTTATTTTTGAAAAATACATTCATGAAAAACAAGATAACAAAAATCATAAAAAAATATAGCCATGGCTGCTATAAATGTTTGAAATGCATAGGACAGATGTTTAATGACGCAGCAACATATAATTGAAAGGCAATTAATAATCTGTCATTACGTCACTGCATTATGATATTACGGCTCCAATACGGTGCAGCACAAAGCACTTATGTGCATCCCGAGCGGAGAATGATGTGCTTGAAGCCACATGAAGTTACAGCGCAGTGAGTCCGTATTGAAAAGTTCAAAGCACAAAGGAAATACATATTTATGAACAGTGTATTATACATTATCTATCTATGCAATAGTTTATTGAGCCTTTTCTTTTAAAGGTTTTAAATTTCAGTTACTGTGTGCGTGAAGAACAATTATAGTGCTCTGACTCTAGTGTTGTGATCTAACCGACAGCGTCCGACACCCGGTAGAAAGTAACACGGTTAAGTTACAGCAATAAAGTCCAGCAAGAAAAAGTTTCTTCATTCGAAAATATAGACCTTTAGACCTTTATCTTAAAGATCCAGTATAATAGGATTAACATTCAATCATCTTGAAGATCGTTTCATCATTGACTGTAACCGAATGTGACGTGCTGTTTGAATGCTGAATGGAGAATGACTGACAGGCGCAGAGAGGGAAAAGTTTGTGTTCTTGAATTTAATGACTTAAATATTAATTTCTATATCACATAATAGCTTCAGAACACTAATAATACAGTACACAAAAACTTTATGGTACTTTAGAAAGTTTTTGTGCCTTTGTGCCTAACATAGAATAGTATATATGCACAATATAGAATTTGAATCAGCCTCGTCAAAGATGGCAGTGTCAGAGCCGATACCGATCCTGAGTATCTAATCGGCGCACTTCTTTTCAACAGTCAAATTGAAATTGAAATTGAAATTGCTTGAAACTCAACAGATACATCACATTTATTAGCCAGTAGACATGTGCAAAGTTTCAGAAACGGGCATAGTGCAAGGACTAAATAGCGCCACCTTTTGACAAAAGTGGGGTTGTTAGTTTTATCTACAGTTACAAAAATCGCTATATACATTGTACTCCTCAAGCCGGACAACTTTCTAATACATAGTCATTAGCTCGGACCAAGAGGAAGTCAGATATTTTGGTTTGAATATGGTGAGCCTCTCTCTGAGCCTACGTCCCTGTATGGCAAGCCCTTTTAACATTTAAAAGCTAAGTTTGCCTGTCCGGAATTAACATTGTAGATATCAACAACGTCTTTCTGTCTATTCGTAATTACATTTTGGATAGTTTGTATTATCATTTAAGATATCTGTAACATAATTGTGACTAGTCGAAATGACAGAGTATGGCAAGCCGTTTTAACATTTAATCATAAAAGGGCCAAAGCCTTCGGCACCGCCACCCGGGTGCATTTAGGTAACTAAAGGAACCGGGGTTGCGGTGCCACCGGCTTGGGCCCGCCATCGCTGCTCGCAGCTATATTTATTATTATTATTATTATTTATACGACTATTCGGGCACTTTTGGGGCCCTTAACATGCTCAAAAACTCTTGAAACTTTGCACACGGGTCAGAACCCGCGGCCATCAGGGCCGGGCTGAAGATGGTACCCGGGCGTGGCAGGGGGGCTAGACAGCGCCCCCTGGAACGGGGTCCGAACACTTGGTCCATAAATCAAACACGCTTGCATGTAATAATATGAAACTCTGTACACATTTTGATCTCATCGTTTCATCTATACCTCGTGCTTTTACTTTTTACCCCAGCCCAACAGGAAGTCGGCTATTTAGGGTTGTTCGTAAAACACTCGCAATGGAATTTTTAATACTCCTCCTAGAGCTTTGATCCAAATTCGACGAAACTCGGTCAGCGTGAAGTCAAGACATTGAGGATGAAAGTTTGCGAGGGGATTTTTGATATCTCGAACGGTTTGGCCGTGGCGAGGAAACGAAATTATGGCGAGAAAATGAAACAGGAAGTGTGTTATAACTTCAGCATACATTAACTGATCTTGATGAAACTTCAGCAGTGTGTTCGCTGTAAGAGGACGATCACATGGATGTGACTATTGTGAGTCAAAGTTATAGCGCCACCAACTGGCAGCAGGAAGTGTGTCACTTTCAAAATGCTTTGAAATCACCCTTTTATTTTTACCCGATTTGCTTCAAACTTAATCTGTATAATGTAAATATACAGCAGATGTAGACCTGTGAATGGATTCTTGATATCTTTTAAACTGTTGCCGTGGCAACGCATCAAACTTTACCATTCTTTAAGGATGCTTTTGAGACCCTTAGCATGCTTCAAATCGCATGAAACTCGACAGACACATCACATTTATTAGCCAGTAGACATGTGCAAAGTTTCAGAAACGGGCGTGGTGAGGGCTCAGTAGCACCACCTTTTGACAAAAGTGGGGTTGTTAGTTTTAACTAGAGTTACAAAAATCGGTATGTATATTGTACTCCTCGAGCCGGACAACTTTCTAATTGACACTCATTAGCTAGGACCCACAGAAAGTCAGATATCTTTGTTTGAATGTAGAGAAAATCTTAGAATTTTGCCAGTCTCTCAGTGTCTCTCTGTGTGAGTGAGAGGAGGGGCGCCTGTCAGGTTAATTTTAACCCTTTATTTGCTGTGTGCGACTTCTCTGGCATTTTCGGGGGCCTTAACATCCTCTAAAACTCTTGAAACTTTGCACACGGGTCAGAACCCATGGCCTTCAGGGCCGGGCTGAAGCTGGTCATCGGCGTGGCAGGGCGGCTCGACAGCGCCCCCTGGACTGGGATTCGAACATTTGTCCATAAATCAAACACACTTGCGTGAATTAATATGAAACTCGGTACAATTATAGATCACATCAGGCCAAACAACTTTCGTGCTCTAAGTTTTACGACAATTAAAATGGAAGTTGAGAATTATGGGTTGTTTGAATAGTTGTCCTAGGAGAAATACATCAATTACAACGCATGTGTTTACCAATCACAACCAAACTCGGTGTGCAAGAAGTCAAGACATTGAGGATGAAAGTTTGCGAGGGGATTTTTGATATCTCAAACGGTTTGGCCGTGGCGAGGAAACGAAATTATGGCGAGAAACGTGAAACAGGAAGTGTGTTATAACTTCAGCATACATTAACATATCTTGATGAAACTTCATCAGTGTGTTCGCTGTAAGAGGACGATCACATGGATGTCACTATTTCGAGTCAAAGTTATAGCGCCACCAACTGGCAGCAGGAAGTGTGTCACTTTCAAATGCTTTTGAAATCAACCTCTTATTTTTACCCGATTTGCTTCAAACTTCATCTGTATAATGTAAATACATGGCAGATGAAGACCTGTGAATGGATTCTTGATATCTTTGATACTGTTGCCGTGGCAACGCATCAAACTTTAAAATTGTTTTTTTTTTGATGATTTTGAGACTCTTAATGGCTTTTGAGGCCCTTAACGGGTTTGAAAACTCTTGAAACTTTGCACACAGGTCATATCCCACAGCCATCAGGCCCGGGCTGAAGATGGTACCTAGGCGTGGCAGGGGGGGCTAGACAGCGCCCCCTGGAACGGGGTCCGAAAACTTGGTCCATAAATCAAACACGCTTGCATGTAATAATATGAATGAAAAACTTAATCTGTATAATGTAAACAAATGAAAAACTTAATCTGTATAATGATGAAAAACAGATCAAAAACTTCATCTGTATAATGTAAACATACGGTAGATGTAGACCTGTGAATGGATTCTTGATATCTTTTAAACTGTTGCCGTGGCAAAGCTTCAAACTTTGAAATTATTTTAGGATGCTTTTGAGACTCTTAGCATGCTTGAAATTGCATGAAACTCAACAGACACATCACATTTATTAGCCAGTAGACATGTGCATAGTTTCAGAAACGGGCGTGGTGCAGGGACTAAATAGGGACTAAATAGGACTAAATAATTTTTGACAAAAGTGGGGTTGTTATTTTTATCTACAGTTACAAAAATCGTTATATACATTGTACTCCTCAAGCCAGACAACTTTCTAATTCATAGTCATTAGCTCAGACCAAGAGGAAGTCAGATATTTTGGTTTGAATATGGTGAGACTCTCTCTGAGCCTACGTCCGTGTATGGCAAGCCCTTTTAACATTTAAAAGCTAAGTTTGCCTATCCGGAAATTAACATTGTAGATATCAACAATGTCTTTCTGTCTAGTCGTAATTACATTTTGGATAGTTTGTAATATCATTTAAGATATCTGTAACATAATTGTGACTAGTCAAAATGACAGACTATGGCAAGCCGTTTTAACATTTAATCATGAAAGGGCCAAAGCCTTCGGCACCGCCACCCCGGTGCCTTTAGGTAACTAAAGGAGCCGGGGTTGCGGTGCCACCGGCTTGGGCCCGCCATCGCTGCTCGCAGCTATATTATTAATTTGAAATTCTTGAAAGACCATACATAACTAAGCCTGACTTCATCATACTTCATATGCATATCTTGACCGAACCAGGAAAAAAAAAAAAAAAAAAAAACTCTGCACTCAATTGGATAGACCTACAACCATTCAGAGTAATGCAGCAAGTCAGCTACTTAGTTGTATAGCATAGTTGGCAATAGAACTCAACTGCACGCATGCTAGAATAAGTAAAATAATGAGTGTTCTTTTACTTGGTACTCCATGAGTGCGAGTGCGACCAAAGGAGAAACAACAACGACCACAGGGCTTTCACTGCGTCCCATCTTCTTAGCGACCATCGAAGCCAGCTGATAAATTAAACTTTAAATCTGAATCCCGTAGGGAGTATGGCAAACACATATTTCCAATTGACAAATGCATTAATTGCAGTTCTCTGTTCATCTTTTTCGATTTCTTTTACATCAGACGCGATAGTGGAACCTAGGCCTACAAATACTGTGACCTAATTGTTCAAAATACGTCATAGACAGGGGCGTAATTTGAGGCTGGGACGGGTGGGACATGTCCCCACCACTTTTTGCCAGGGTCGATATTGTCCCCACCACTTTTTAAAAGCTCTCGCGGCACATATAACAGTAGAAATAAATAAAACATCTCCAACTGGCAGACCATTCATTTCGTCCGTTTGTAAAATAAAAGAAGCGATCTAGCCCTGAAATACGTTGTTTTTTAAAGTGCTCCGTCTGCGATCGGTGGCGCGGTTGTGGAGCGGAAGTGAGCGGGGAGCGCGAGCGGGCGGATCTTGGACAGAGCGCAGAATGGCATTTTTAAAAGGACGGAGCGTCGCCCTATTTCCCGCTCCTATTTCGCACCGCTCACACCACAAATATGACTCCACGTCTTTCCTCCTCTTGGCTAAAGAAGCTCGCATTGTGTTCAGCATCCCAAGTGGGTCTGCAAGGGCAGAGAGGGTTTTCTCCGCAACCACCGCATGAGTCTGAAGCCGGCGTTGTCCAAACTTGTGTCCTTGAAGGTGAACTCAAAAGAACTGTAGGCTAGATAAGGAAAGCAATTCTTTATTTCTTTATTTCTTTCTTTTAAAGTTTGACAACATAAGCCAATTGTAGCCTAATCCATGTGCACTCTGCACAAAAGTTCACTTATACAAATTTTTGCCTAATAGTTCATTTAGCATACTTTTAAAACATTGATGTAGCCTACAGTAGGCCTAACCTGTATATTTTTATTTATATATAATTAGGCCCATTGATTCGTTTAAATTTTACAGCATTTTTTTTTGTACAATTGACATAAGCATAATTTTATTTTATGTGTGCACGCTGTGCAAAAGTTTAGTTATCAAAATGTTGGCCTAATAGTTAATTGACTTTTTAAATTTACTTTTAAAATGTTTATGTAGGCCTTTATTTTTTAGATTTTTTTACATTTTTGTTTATATACTTATTTTGTAATTTTTATTTATATTATTAGGCCCATTTATTCGTTTAATTGTACAGCAGTTTGTGTGTACAATGGATAGGCTATAAGCCTATCCAAATTTTAATCGTGCGCATTCCGCAAAAAAATCAGTTATCAAAATTCTGTCCTAATAGTTAATTTACTTTTAAAACTTTTATGTAGGCCTATATTTTTGTTTATATAATTTTTATTCATATTATTAGGTCAATTTATTCGTTTAATTTTACAGGACTTTCTGTATAGGCTTTTCCACTGGACCATTAAAGGACACATGTTGTAAAGTCGGATCTATGTTTTTATTAACGTGTCACGTGATTCATTCATTTATACAAATGTCCCACCCACTTTTTAAAACAAAGTTACGCCACTGGTCATAGAGAACAGAAAAATCTGAACAGGTTGCAAAATATGAACAAAACAGAATATAAAGATATAAACGAAGGACCTGAAGAGAATAATTTCAACTTTGCTGTACTTAAACACTCCAAATATACATACGTTATGCACTATATGAAGAGTTCAGATGCAAAAGCCTCTAAATGCCATTTGAAATTTTCTTCTTTAATGATGATTTTTATCAAACTTGTATATTTAAGTTCAGTAATTTCACTTAAATAACAATTAATAGGTAATTATCATTGCCATTTAAGTGAAATTACTGAACTTAAATATACAAGTTTGATAAAAATCATCATTAAAGAAGAAAATTTCAAATGGCATTTAGAGGCTTTTGCATCTGAACTCTTCATATGTTTTAGCTTACCTCGAGGGCATCCAAGATGTAGGTGTCTTTTTTTTTTTTTTTTCCTAGACTAGGTCTTTTTAGGTCAAACCGCTGTTGTCTATCAGTCATATAATGGAAGTCTATGGGGATCTCCTAAAGCTAACAGTTGCTAAGAGTTGCAGACATGTTTCAAAACGTTGCTGTTTTAGAAAATAAGACAGTTATTAGGCAATATAAAGTTAGATTTGAAACGTACACACCCTACTCAAAACAACCTATGATAAAAAATGTACTTGCATGGTGTCAAAACACTCTTTGTCCAGTGTCTTAACTATCGTTAGCCTATTTTTACAAAAACAGCTTATACGGGGCCATAAAGTAATGGAGCCTTCTATCCTTTGTCCTGTTTCTTAAGAAATAAATAATGGACAAATGAAGTCTTTGGATATCTCAGATGTAAAGTTATTCATGGTCAAAATGAATGGGAATCAATGGAATGCTAACAGCAGGTCATAGTCTGCTACAATGGCGGTCCCCAAGCGAAGATTTGCTCTTCAAATTATTCTGGCAAAAAGCTCATTGAAGCCTATTTCTAATCTCTCGAAATTGGCACCAATCCGAAACATTGGTGCTGGCTTTACACGATGACGACAGCACAGCGACGGTGAAGCGGATATTGTACATTTACAGATGGATGCCGCCGTGAAACTAGGGGTGTGACGGTGTGCAAAATATGGAATCAATTCAAACTAAACTTAAACACTTGAATATTGTAAAAAACTAAATATATATTTGTGGTTTTAAGATAAATCTCTTCTTTTGTTTTTATCTGACAGTCCTTTTCACTAATTTATCATTCTTTCTCTGTATTTTTCTCTCCTTCGCGTTGTGCCACAAATGGAGGGCAGTGTTTTCAGGACAGCACGACTGTAATGTAATTACCTGGGAAAATCAAATCACCTCTCGGTAACAACTCGCTAAGGAAAATATCTCAAAGTCTCTCACAAGGGCAATGACCAAGACTCTTAAAACAGCTTGATTTAATTGACATTCATTTTGATATCCTGTCAAAGACAAAGGCAATCCTTTCATACATACAGTAAATAGATCATTTTTCAGCAATAGCGAGCAGCCAGTAATGACATTACCTTCATCTATAAAATCAATAGAGGACACACACACACACACACACACACACACACACGCACGCACACACACACACACACACACACACACACACACACACACACGCGCACACACTTCAACACAACACTGCAGTCACAACAAGTGACATTCATAATATTTGCCCCATGGAATTTTTTTTTTTTTATGGGCATTTTCTTCCTTTCCTCTCACCATTAGAAACACAGTTTGACTTCAACTTCTGTCAGTACTTCTATTGAATCAGTTACAAATATAAAGGAACAGGAATAAAAATGCTTACGATGTAACACAAATATAATAACACAGCTAAAGCATTTTAATCATAGTCAGCCAATAAAATCAGCCAATAATACACATTTTTAAATTTTCATTAAAATTTTGAGTTAGCATTTATTTTATACATTATAGCTTTTTATTTTTATTATACATTTTTTTTTTAATGTATATATTTTATTTTATATTTTCATGTTCATTTTTAACCACCCTGGGTTAAAACAGGTTTAAAAAAGACAACTCCTCACATTTTAAATTTCTCAGGCATTTTCATCAATTTCAATGGATAAACATTTTTGATCCTGATGCATTAGCAATTTGTGGATTGCTTTTGTGGAAAACTATTTTTTGAATTTATCTGATTACATCAATGACAAACTGTTTGAGGTGAAAGGTACTGGACCACACATTAAATGTTCACTGAGAACCTCTGCCTGGCTTATTCGGAGCAACAGGTATGAAAATCAGAAATGGCACTGCTATAAATGGTCTGTGGTCCCACATCCTTTACTGAAACACTGAACCACATGACTGAATACAGGAGATAGGTTTTGACAGACCAGTTACGTGAAGAGGGACTTAACCCTGAGTGACTATCAATGAAACATCTCCTGATCATAAATACTGCAGAGACACCCTGAAACATAAAATCGTGAGCTTAGAATTATAAGGTTCTATCTCCACTTTTGGTCGAAATTGAGTTTTTGACATAATCTGATCCATTAGGTGTTTATTAATGCCTGTGTGGTGTTATTTTTGTAAAAAAAATATTTTGTTAGTAGTTATTAATAAAATAAAAAGGTTCCATCTCACAAAACATAAACCGAGTTGGGATTATAAGGTTCTATCTCCAGTAGATTCAATATCCAATCAAAACCCTGAATGAACACGGACGGACCAATCAAAACCCACCTCTTAGCTCTGTAGCCTGACAAGATTGTGAGTAAGATTGTGTTTTGTATAAACACTGCTTTGTTTTGCGGTACTGGAAAAGTATCTGGGAAACCAACGGCACAGATAGAAAATGTGGCATAAAGACAACTACAGAGAAAATAATTTTATACGAAAACACCCTTCAATTTAGGAAGTACTGTACAGGTGCTAAGCAATGCAATTGTCAGGTATTAGGTGTTTATTAATGCCTGTGTGGTGTTATTTTTGTAAAAAAAAATATTTTGTTAGTAGTTATTAATAAAATACAAAGGTTCCATCTCACAAAACATTAACCAAGTTGGGATTATAAGGTTCTATCTCCAGTAGATTCAATATCCAAGCAATGCAACTGTGACTGTTTATCCTGTTGAGTCCTGGACAGTGCCTCAGTGGGTCCCATTGTCTAATCTTTCTAATATTTATCCATGTTCAAGTACATGCCTGCAGTTGACAAAGCATACTACAAGGCAGTATTTAGAAAGTAAAGATAGAAGGTTGGAAAGAGTCATGACAACATAAATTACATAACATGAAGTACATTATACAAAACAAAACCGACATACAGAATAATAAGGGATGAAAACATAATTTTCATGATGTTACAATATTTTGTATTAATCTACTAAATTAAACGTTTTTAATGTAAGATGCTTCCTAAATGTTTTTTTACAGTACAGAGGAGTGAGGTGTAGTATTGTGTAATTACTCAATGTCCATGTTCTTTGAAAATATTTTTTTTTCTTACAAACTTGCTTGCTTGGCTTTGATACTATACTATTATATTATATTATCAATGGTTATATACAATTATTCTTTGAAATGTGGGGTTTTATTTGTAAAAGTGGAGATAGAACCTTATAATTTCAAACAGAATCAGAGCTCTCAGACTTAAAAGGTTCTATCTCCATTGGCGTCATCTTAAAAAATCCCATTTCCAAATGTGCCAGGATTTTGATATTTTATTCACAAAGTACCTGTAGGGTGATGGTCTTGTTGAGCTATAATAGAAGATTATACTACATAACAGTTTTGCCTGTTGGGATGTAAAAACTTTGATGCTCAATATCTCAGAACTACCCTAAACGGAGATAGAACCTTATAATTCTAAGCTCACGAAATCCCTTTTCAAAAATTGTTTTGTATGTTTTGAGTCTTTTGTACAGCACTTTGGTAACTGTGTTTGTAAAATGTGCAATATAAATAAAGTGGATTGGATTTTCTCACGTTTCATAACAAAACAGACTGCATATCCCTCATATATGATCTCCGTCACTACAGGATGTCAACATGAAATGCTGTTGCCATCCTGTTTTACTTGTAAGAGATTAGAAAAACAAGCCTTAGGAATAACATGCCCTTATTAATTGTTCACAATAAGACCAGTAAATTGCCTTAAGAATGTCAATATTTGTTTAAAAGGAATCTGCACTGCTTTCATGGTGAAAACGACTATGAATTATGTATTTCTATTGGAACAGGCCTAAATGAATCTGCACCGCTCATGTGGTACAGGTTGGAGATATCAGAAAATGAACAAACTTTACAAGCTGTAATTACCTGCTTTACGGGGACATGGATGCTTTTTACAAGTTGAAATCTCGTACTTACGGGAATTACAACATGGTGTTAATGGGCCTTTAAATCCTGATAAAAACAGACAGACACCATTTAATGTCTAGACCTATTTAAAAAATAAAATTTATTAACTTTATTAACAAAGTAAAACTTACAGAAATGAAGGGAAACACTCCAGGACTTCTATTAAAAACTAGATGGCCAACCGAACAAGACTAAAGGAGAGGTGACACAGATGATCATGAGAAACAGGTGGCTACACAAATGTAATACTACTCAGCAAGGAAGCTTAAATTGATAAAAAAGTGACAGTAAAGATAATGTAATAAATTATGTATTTCAAATTTCAAAAGCTGCTCTTTTGAACATTCTATTTATCAAATAATCCTGAATATATATATATATATATATCCCAGTTACCATAAAAATATGAGAACTGTTTTCAACATTGAAAAGAAATGATAAGAAATGTTTCTTAAGCATTAAATTAACATATTAGAGTGATTTCTGAAGAATCATGTGATTGAAGACTTCACAATTGAATAATGGTGCTAAAAATTCAGCTTTTCCATCACAGGAATGAATTACATTCTAAAATATATTACAATAGAAAATAATTCTTTTAAATTGCAATAATATTTCACAACATTACAGTTATTTTATCAAATAAATGCAGCCGTGGTGAGTTTGAGCTTCCTTATAAAAATCTTAATGACTCTCTTTAGATAATTTAGTCACTTTGGATGAAAGCCTTTGCCAAATCCATAAATGTAAGTTATATCAATCTCACGTTAATTTATTAATTAAAACATTAATAGTTATTGTCAGTTTTTAAAATACTTTTTTTTACATTAACATTCAAGACAAAAATTATCTGTGAAAAGAATTTAGAAATCAATCAATTTTTTGCCGTCAAGCTGCTGTTGTTTTTCCCATTTGCTCACAAATTTTAGCTGCTAAATGGAACACAGGATCTTTGTAGACTGTCAGTATGCAGCAGATGTCCTGTCACTGTACACTAATCTATGATGACAATATTTGCATATCATATTAAAATATAAATGTCTTAATGAAATGATGCAAAACTATTTGTGCAGATTACTGTAACAAATGATTGTATTTTAAATATACGTTTTACAATCCGTCTGCTCTGCTCATCTAGTTTGCTCACTCTCAATGTAGAAATGGTAGCCTGACTGTCACATGTTGGTCCTGTCTTGTATTGCACATGGGTGTTGTTGTGTTGTGCCATGTGTTTCTGTGATTGTTTGATCCTTCCCACTCGTTACCTGATTAGTGTTTAGTTGTTCCACCTGTTCCCCTCTTGATTTTGTTCCCTTTTTAAGTCTCCTCATGTTTGCAGTCTTGGTTGGTTCGTTGTCATTGTTAGATGTTTCTCTGTTCCTGGTTGGTGGGCCCTGTATTCTTGACCCAGTGTTTGTTTCATGTTCATTTATTCTGTTTCCCCCCTTGTGGGTTTTTGTTTTTGCACCCATTTTTCATTGTAAATAAACCTTCCTTGTTTTGCACTTGAGTTCTCCTTTTCGTAAGCGTGAACGTGACACTGACGTCATCATACTCAGATTCTAGTCCAGTCACTGCTACATTGGGATGTGATTATAGGGCGTGTTTCAACCGAACCAAGAAAAAAAATGCCTCTGCACTCAACTGGATCGACCGAATCCCGTGGGAAGGATGGCAAAAACATATTGATCGACAAATGCCTTGATTGCGGTTCTCTGTTCCTCTTTTAAAATTAATGCACTGTGTACATCTTCTATAACAGACGCGATGGCTGAATTTACACATCTAAATTCTCCAGCAGCAGCCATTTTTTGTTGTAAACAAATTCAACCCAACCACTCTTTGGAGACGTGAATTATTACGTTACTGTTGATCATCTGTCCATCATCGTATAACGCCTGCCATAACAATTTGATTGGTCCGAACAGCTTAGGTTAAGGCATACTTGCTTCTCAATGGATCAAGTCCAGACTGAACTTCCCATCCTCAAATGTTGTTGGTGGGACTAAGTTCAGCTGGCATCCAGGCTATAGAAATGTGTTTGTACTGACACATCTTGCAAAGTAGACAGATTACTGTAAAATGTCTGCATTATGGAAGCGAGCCAGACTTTGAGTATCCGTAGTCTAGTCATCGTGCCCCGGGAACCTGAAAATTGGTCCCAAGCCCTAATAGCCTGGATATAAAATACATCAATTCAGAAGCTAAAATGTTGCACACCTTGACCCTATTAATAAATTTCCTGCAATTCACAGGTGATGATGAAAAGCTAGCTGTCACTCAACATAATAAGATTTTTTCCAGTGATATTGGAATTGCCAGCGGTTGGCTGAAATGAATGTCAGCGCTGACACTGGAGTATTTGCTGTCTAATAAGCTCACTTCCAGCTGACGTTTGTATCATCTGTCACTGTCAGATCCATGCAAGCTGCTTTCACACTGCTGTTCCTTCTCATATTGAGATCCCACAACTGGACACCACTGACAAAACACTCATGTCAAATCTGACACAGGCAAGATATTTCTCACATATTAAATTCTACACATCTACACACACTATGCAATGAGGGCAGACAAACAATGACAAACAAGCTAAGTGGAATTTCAAAATGTGTAAAAGAGAAGGCCTATGTCATGGGAATCATAACATTTAGCCTGAAGGACACACACATACTGTGTTTAGGACACTTTTTGACACTCACGTCACACTCACAAATGGCTCACCTTTGACAAAATATCAAACTGAGTGTGATATTTACTTCTACATATTTTCTCTGTGCTACCACCATTTTTCTGAGCCACTTGTGCAATGACCAACATATACTCTCACTGTGATGTAAACCTTAAAAAAATTGTTTTCTGTGTTGTACTCTTTTGTGTGTTTTTGGTATCTTTATTTGTATCTTAAAACAATTATGCTTCTTGACATACATTTTTAAGTAACTTAAGTGGCCAAATTCTGTTTGTGTCACTATTTACAGTGTTACTGGAAACCTTATAATAGTATCCGGCAGAACAACATTTTACACTTAAATTCAAGCTGTAGGCCTAACTATTCTGAAAATATCTTGGTCACATTGGGACAGGACACTGGTGATGATTTGCAGTGAAACCTACTATATATTCCATCACAATGTTTTTCAATAACAGGAGCCCCTGATGGTACCTGAGCACCACAGACCAGCGAAAGTGTAAAGATAAGGTCACAAACTTTCAATTACCGATTTCAGCTGAGCAGAAAATTACACCTCAGGGACAAGGAGCAAATAAAACACTGGAAATAGGCAAGTAGGCAAGATATGTTTCCTCATTTATGTGGGTGACAGCAAGTATGTCATAATACTGCACAGGTTCAAAGAAGTAAGTTGAGGGATACTAAATGCAAATAACAGTTATTCTTTTAAAGACTTTTTTGCTTTAAGGAACAGATTTTGCGCTCTAAAAATAAAAAAATGCAAACAAGGCAAAAAAAATGTCTTCATTATAATATATATTTCGTCTGTGTTGTGTCTCTACATTTAAAAAACTCTACTCAACATTATCAGTCTTATGTTAAATTTGCACTATTCAGAGAGTTATTAATATATTTATATAGCAGTTTAATTTTAGACAGATGGATGTATGGATGAATAGACAACTAAAAAAGAGAATGTTCAGGTTGATACAAAAAAAATCCAATGTTTCTTCTATGTAAAAACACAACAAAATTTCAAAACACCAACAGTGGTACAAACATATTTTTCCCCTTTACAAAAAAAGTATACCTAGCCTGACATCATCATATTCATATTCTAGTGAGAATCTGAGTCTGAAACTCCTCCATTGGGCTTTGATATGGGGCATAGCTTAACCGAACCAAGAAAAAAAAAAAAAAAAACCTCTAGACTCAATTGGATAGTCGGTAGACCTACAACCAATCAGAGCAACGCAGTAAGTCAACTACTTTGCATAGCGCAGTTTTCAACTAACTTACTTATTTTAGAAGTAAAATAACGAGTGTTGCTTCTTTTATTTGGTCCTCCATGAGTGCGACCAAAGGAGAAATCACAACGACCACAGGCTTTTCATTACGTCCCATCTTCTTAGCGACCATCGGAGCCAGCAGATAAGTTACACCAAAGTCCTTTCAGGCAAGTCATGCCACTCGGCCGCCACCTTGGCAACGCCTCCGGGCAGCTATTTCGGACTTAACAAGACCAGGCTCTATCTAAATGAATGGGCAGAGAGTCAGTACTGCACTTTCACTGGTCAACGGGACATACAAACTGCATGTATAGAAACAGCAGTAAAATATAATAAAAATCCCTGAAAAGTTTGATGACTTTGCCCTAAAATAAGGTTTAAAACGCCGTTTCCCCACAAGTTACACTTTTACTGCGCATGCGCAAGGGTTATCTCGCTTTCTGTCGAGCGCGCTGCACAGTTTGAAATGCGGGCTCTTGCTCACTCGCTCTAGATTCCGGGAGATTTTAACTAATGCTTAGGCATCAGCGAGCCTCTATCAATCTGCAGGAGACACCCGGAACTTCTGGGAGACTTGGGATGTCTGATATTTACACAACGCACACATACACAGCATATCAAATCTGCCGCCTTTTCAAACAGTAACGTATTTAAATGTTTCCCAGCTTGACCGTTAAAAGCAGACGATTGGCTCTCGAGCGGGAGGGGCGGGGCATTTGCATACAACCACCATCTTTGGATTGAGGAAGTGGCATGTCTCTATATAAATAGTCTCTGGTTACACTTTTGCCGAATCATGTAGGAAGGAGGCAAAAATATCTTTCCGATCGACTAATGCCTTGATTGCAGTTTTCTGTTCGTCTATTAAAATGAATGCGCTGTAAATTTATTTTACAACAGATGCGACAGCGGAATCTATACATCGCAATTCTCCAGCTGCAGTCATCTTTGAGGAAAACCAGTTAAGCGCTTTTTGATAATGTGACGATTACGTCCCTGAAGATAACCTGTCCATCATCGTATAAAACCCGCCCTGGCAATTTGATTGGCCCGATCATTTTTTGACTGATTATAATTTCTCCTCAATGGATCGAGTCCAGACCGAACTTCCTGACCAAAAAATGTTGTCGACGGGGTTCGAGCTGGCATCCAGGCTACAGTATACCAAAAAACTTATACAAAAAATGATTCGGTGTCGAGTATACACACTGCAGACAATGAACATTTAACAGAATCTAATCCGGTTGTGGCCAAGCACTTAACCCCAGATTGCTCGAGGGGGAATGAACCTGCATTTAGTGTAAGCTGTTTTGGACTTTATAAGTCAACAAGTAACAGCTGAAGCTCTCACCATACAGCTTAAGAGTTGACCTTGTGATTGCCAGTTCAAAACCTTCACAGTACTGCAGTACACTTTTTCCAGAAAAGTCATTAGCCTGCTGTTTGATGCTGTGCTGCTTTCATCTAGTCAGGGTGCAGAAATTAGCATGATCAATTGCTGCTGTGACGAAACAATCTTGTCAAATGTCCGTTTATGAAACGTTCTGTCTGTGATCATGTTAGCATTGAGCTCAAATCTTCTTTTATTTGATCTCTGTAGACTGGTTTGTCTGAAGGGACATCAGCTAGCAGAGTTAGAGGTTTATCTTTTCATGCACTAAGCTGACTAACGCAGCAGGTCAATGTTAATGAAAACTGGCTTCATGCATTTTAATGACCAGTCAAAGCAGAGGGAGATCTGGTTGTAATGAAAGGGACTGTGACTACATTTATGGAAAACCTTGGTAGAGACCATTCTAAACAAACCCCATGCACACTGCTCCACCATGATTTCAGTAAATGATTCTGAAGCTGCACAAGTTCAATCTGACTCTTGCCTACAAAAACGGGAATCAGCTCTAACTTGCAGATGCACTGTCACATGCTCACAGGAAAGTGACAAAGCAGCATCTTAATGATGAGGATGAACTTGAGGTGATGACTGTCCACTTTATTTTGGTCAAAAGGTCGTAAGAGCTCAAATAATACTTAGGAAAAGATGTCTCTCTCCGTTCCTTTCCGAGACAAGCTCTCTAGTAAGGATGGAGTCATCATGAAGGGAACAAGTACAGTAATTCCTCAAACCATCCTCGGGTTACGACTGTAACCCTTGTTCCCTGAGAAGGTTCAAGGTTCCCTGTCCCAGGGAACTTGTTCCCTGTTCCCTGAGAAGGGAACAAGAACTACGTCAAATGACTCTTTGGGGGAACGCCCCTCAGTGTAGCGCCTCTGAAGCATGAATTAAAACCAAGCCAATCTCCGATTGGAGCAATGTGATGACGTAATGTGTGACGACACATAGGCGCAAGCTTATATAAGGAACCGGCACACACAAGATGTCAGCTTCTGTGATGAAGCAAGCGCTCCCAGGCAGATCAGATTTAACCATAAATTTCTTTCCTATATCACCATTTGCCGCCATGGAGCGACCAACAGCGCAGGCCGTCTCCTTGGTGACTCGGAGACACAGCAGCCTTCCTCAACTCTGCGATGTCTTCTGGAGTTGGGCCCTTGCCCTCATCAATGTCCTTAAGAAGGTAGGCCTGGTACACTTGGATCAGCGCCATGGTGTGAAGACTCGCACCAGCCTGACCCGCAGCCATATATGCCCTGCCCACTAGCGAGGATGTTTCTCTACAGAACTCAGTGGGCAGCACCGGGGCTTTAAGGGATGATGCCGATTCGGGGGATAAATTATTAGCTAAAGGCTGTTCTACCCACGGCATCATCCCA
Source organism: Pimephales promelas (assembly GCF_016745375.1). The sequence continues at coordinate 76,506 of NW_024121382.1, read as the reverse complement.
TAACCGTTCTCTCGTGTCCCCATGATGTTACTATAATTAAGGACAGGGCGATTGGAGACACAAGAAGAATGTGTTATTTTCCACGATTTACACAACTCATTATGCAAAGCGGGAAAGAACGGCAAGCCCCGGTGATGAGTTTGTTCCCTGTGCTGCAGGAAGCGGGGGGGAAGCATTATACTGTATATATATAATGGCGAGCACGAGTTTCAGGCAGTGTGTGCACCCTTGCCCTCACTACATCATGGGCTTTTGGAAGAGATGCTGCAGAAGCTATATATATATTACATCAAGCTATATATATATATATATATATATATATATATGAGTGTTTTTTGTGTGGCTTAGACAGACAAACCATAAATAAGACTGACAGTCACAGAAAGTGCTTGCTGAAGAACAGAAGCTGACATCTTGTGTGTGCCGGTTCCTTATATAAGCTTCCGCCTATGTGTCGTCACACATTACATCCTCGCGTTGCTCCAATTGGAGATTGGCTTAGTTTCATTCACAGGGCTCTCAAGTGTCACGCATTGAGCGTGACAGTCACTCATTTCGGTCTTTTGTCACGCACTCCCACCACACATTGTATTTCTCACGCAGAAAAACTATTTATAATATATTTAATATGCCGCAGCACTCAAATTGTCTCTGGCCGTGCCACTCTCACTGTGGAACTGGCAGAAATCAATCGCACGTGTCTCCCCTGCTCTCGTCTCTAGCCTGTCACTTATCAGCCAATCAAAAAAAAGGAAGGGCTACACAAAGGTTAGACGATCAGAAAATAGCACTATTGTATCTATTTAACGCAGCAACCAATAAAAAAGGCATTTCCTGGAATTGTCCACGTGATTCTGCAACATCTCTTCCAAAAGCTTCGTTCACCCGCAGAGGAAATAATTGGAGCTCAGAGGATCACTTTGAGCAGAGTAAGTCATGATCTCCTGTTTTAATGTTTCAACAAATTTACAAATTGTTTGATACAAACAATGACAACTTGACTGCTGTTAGAGAATCATATTTTATAATTATCCTGGCCATGCATTAATCATTGCATCTGTCTTTCAAAGATGTCAGGTAAAAAGCAAACAAGCATCCTCTCATTCGCTCTAAGAGGAAAGCCCCCTAAAATGGCTGGGCTTGAGCCGAAGTGTTTTAAATTAAGGCCAACACCACAAATGACAAAGGAGTCCAAAACAAACACTTACAACAAACAACACCAGTCATAATCTCTCTCTCTCTCTCTCTCTCTCTCTCTCTCTCTCTCTCTCTCTCTCTCTCTGAAATTGAATAAACACTTTGGTTGAATTGTCAGTGCCATGTGTTAAACACTTTCTGCAATTAATAACAACAAATACACTAATAATAATATTATTAACAATGAAACACCAACATTCGAACACCCCCCTCCCCATTGGGGAGGAGAATGTCACTCTTGCCTGTATTCAAAACTTGAGAGCCCTGCATTCATACTTTAGAGCCGCTACGCTGAGGGGCATTCCCCCAAAGTGTAATTTGACGCAGTTTGAGTTCACTCGAAAGGGAACTTACAGAGTGAGTATTTGAAAATCATGCACAACAAGGCCCATGCAGGAGTTTTCTGTTTTATGGTTGACTATGACACAGGACATAGACAACTTTGTGCAGTCTTGCAGCATAATTATGAAACACCCTGAAACGTCATCAACAAAAGGAGTCATTGCACCTCCATGAGATCCCAGAACTCCCTTGGTCAGTAGTTGCCACTGATGTATTTGACTGGAACAGTTAACCATACCTAATTCTTTTTCTGGGTGGTTTGAAATAAACCCACTCAAGACTTTGTCATCTCAAAATGTCATAAATAAACTGGAGAGGCAATCTTCTATGCACAGCATTCCCCAGAAGTAAATTGGTTTATGCACAGCTGCACTATGCTTCCTGAACTTAAGCCAGCTCCTTGTTTCCTGTCTGCTATTATTGGCCGAACTTGATTAATTCAGGTGTGTCTGATTATTGTTGCCATGACTACTGAGGTCAGGCAGACCTGGATAAATCAATTTGTCAATAATGGCAGACAGGAAACAAGGAGCTGGTTTAAGTTCAGGAAGTAGTGCAGCTGTGCATAAAGCCAATTGTGGACAATGGCACCCAGTTCACAAGCCAGGGTTTAAGAGATTTCTGTTAAAATTAAATTACTTTTTATAAGAAGTAAGTACAGAACAAAGGAAAGGGGATGTAGATAACATTTGACTTATTATGCAGTTGGGGTATACCATCCGTGTACCTATGGAAGTTAAGTTCATATATGGTCATTCCTGTATCTTGGGGGGTTCCCCTGCTGATAAACAAGTGTTACTCAAAAAAGTGTCTGTATAGACGTCACCGATCCTCATCGCAAAACTGGACTACTTAACATCTCTCAATCTTGGTCCCACTGGTTCACTTGAATATACTCCTAGAAGTCATTTTAGAGAAATGATATTAGATTTTTGAGTATTTGAGTATGAGTATTTGTGGTGATTCATAATGGGCTGGCAGACATTGGCAAGGAAACAGATAGAAGCAGTTTTTTTTTTTAGTTTTTTTTTTTTACTAGAGCTAGAGTTTTTTAACGAAAAACTAGAGCTATATTCATTGACGAGTCAGAGAGTTTTGGTATTATTAAAAGGTTTGTCTCAAATTAATTTAAGTCCCCCCCCCCCCCCCACGCCATCTTCAACCTTTCAGGTCACTCTTTGAGGATGAGACTCTTCAAAGGAAACTTTCTATCTGGCTCCATTATACACATTACATGCTTGACACTCTGCAGAGCGCAGATAAAGTTCAACCATCCTTCACAGATTACCTTAAGCAGCAGCAAGTATCCTGCATTACCCCACTGCCTCACGGAGGGAAGGAGAACAGGAAAAACTGGGGCAGGTATTATCATGAAACTCAAGTCCACAGTCCACTTCTCTTAGGACAAATGGGGACTATGAGCTATTTTTACTATTCAACTATCCGCCAACATCAGCATTAAAAACTGTGGGCTTACACCACCTATTTAATTTCTGCACCTGAGGAGGACTGATGGTTTAGTTTATATATTTCAAGCAATTTCATCCCCCCAACCCGTTTTCTTTTAACAACAAAAAATTGCAACAATTCATTTAGCACAAATACAACAAAATGAAAAGCAAAGGATGTCCATAAGATACGTAATCAGTGATATACATATTTTGACTTTCATTTTCTTGCTAGTACAGAGAAATCTACAATGGGAAATGTATAGATAGATAGATAGATAGATAGATAGATAGATAGATAGATAGATAGATAGATAGATAGATAGATAGATAGATAGATAGATAGATAGATAGATAGATAGATAGATAGATAGATAGATAACACTAATAGTACACAAACTACATTGTACAGTCAAATGTCCAGTAACAATATCCCCAATAAAAAATAGCTCATGGAGCCTGCTTTTCCTCTTTTAAACAGCATCTAAATGTAAACTACCCTGAAGAATGACCCCATGAGGTTGTCAACACTTCCCAAGTCAAAAAAAAAAAAAAAAAGATTTGAGAGAGAACAGTAAAATAGGATTCATGCAGCTCTGCGCAGACCGATCGGTGGCTGACTTGATGCAGTGCATGCCAGTTAGAAATTTTGTCCTATTTGATGCAGCACTGACTCCACATGACTGTGACATATGCCATCAAAGTACCGCGAGAGAGATTCGAGAGTAGCCGGAGAACTCAGCCAGTACAGCTTCTCAAGAGCAGATGCACAAGCTCTGATGATGTCACAGCTGTTCCACGATTCGCCGATCATGTGCGTTTCGAGTTTATTCTCACACCTTTAGTTCAATAAAGCTCACAAATCAGTTTTTTATAACAGTAAACCGTCTTTTCATGTAGTCGCGATGTTATATTGTGTCATATTTATCAAAATAAGACTGATTATAAAAACGTTGACTCCACTTCATTGATATGGGCTTGTTTTGAACTCTAGTTCAAACAGATGCTGTATGAAGCAGTAAAGTATTAAATGAAATTGTGTCCGAAATATCTGTGTATTTGGCAAATATTGCATTTCTTTCACTTCAGCTGTGGTAAAGTATGCAAACACCACGTGAGTGGTCACCATACGGGAACCGAAAGTGTCCGACACGTCTCCGTTTGCAGCTCCTTCCCGCCTGCACGCGGCTACTCTCGCCGATCGCTTCCAGCCGCAGCCGATGTCGAACACACCTGGGAGATTTTGTCTTTTCCTTACTCAGAGTTGTTCTCAGATCACTCCTGAATTAAACAAGACTCCAACGGAAAAGTTTTTAAGCTGAATTAAGAGTTTTCTGAGAGGATTCTTAGAATATTTATGAATACGGGCCCAGGTATTTTTGTTATAAAATAAAGTTGTCCATTCAGCTAAATACAAAAAAAATAAATAAAAAAATTAAATAAATAAATAAAAAAACCCTGATGAGGGCTTTCACCACAGTAAACCTAACAGGAATAGTCCTGCCAGATTTTTATGTTGACATGTATTTATTTATGACAAATCTGAAATAAAATTACCAGTGTGCTCTAGTTTTCAAACAGTTTCAATAAAGATGAAAAAAAAATACATTTTCACATTTGAGAATTGCATATAATGAGTTTTGCAGCTCCTTAAGATACTCCAAACAACATAGAACCATAAGTACAAATTTGCAAGAAAAAACATTTATAACATCTGTTATCATTGAAAGAAATAGATTTTAATATAAAAATATATACGACTGCTTGACCAAATCAATGCTAAGATTTTGAACAGTGAGCATTCTACTGCTTCCCTTAAATGCTAAAATGTATTCTCCCTGAATATATACACAAAGTATCTTTAATTAATCCCCAAAAAAATATCTTGCGTGCTGTCTATTGTCCAGTAATCATAAAAAAAACTCAACTATCTTTAATGAAATGGCAGCTGTCATGATAGTTGTAACACCTGACCCTAATAATTGAGTATTACATGTTCCCATGACAACTGATTGCCAAGAAACAATTGGTAAACGTCAGTTGCTGGCACTATAAAGAGTCCCTTCAGGCAGCACTAATATGTGTTAGTGATCAAGTATGTTTTGTTTGAATTTTTAATTGGTGTTGTTGAGGTGGTTAGTTGTATTTTTGTTTGGCCATGGAGGGTATCACTAGCTGTCTCTTAAGGTATGATGAAAAATTTTAGTTTTTGTTGACAAGCGGCATTCATCTAACTTTTTTTTTCGTCCACAGTTTTTCTCTGGCACTTCTCAGTCTTTGTGTCTGTGACCATTTTGGAAGTGGTAAGGTTTATCCAGGCAAGTTCTAGAATTCATGTTTGTTAATGTGTCTGATTTTGTTACTTTTTATTTTCTTCTAGTTGGTGGCTTTGTCAGGAGTCGTTATCCTATGTACTATGAGGCTGGTTTCCCCATGCAGGATGTGAAGCCACGAAGTTCCTACAGCTATTATGGGGCTGATTTATCAAATCCCACAAGTCCTCAAAGATCAAGGAGTAACACTTACAGTGCTGCACAGGTTAAGGGTGTGTATAGCAGTGTAAACTCAAATTCTGTATTGGAGTCTATGGACCAGTCCAGTGGTCTACAATCAGCCCAAGCCAGCTCTCAGTCTGTGGACCAGTCTGGCATCCAAGCCGGCTCACAATCTGTTGAACTGTCAGGTAGTCTGCTGTCAGCCCAAACTAGCTCTCAGTCTGTGGACCAATCTGGCATCCAAGCCAGCTCACAATCTGTTGAACTGTCAGGTAGTCTGCTTTCAGCCCAAGCCAGCTCTCAGTCTGGCCTCCAAGAGCCAGCCCAAGCCAGCTCACAGTCTGTGGATGAGTCTGGCATCCAAGAACCAACACAATCTAGCTCAGAGTTTGTTGACCAGTCTGTCACCCAACAACCAGCACAAGCTAGCTCACAGTCTGTTGACCAGTCTGGCATCCAACAACCAGCACAAGCTAGCTCACAGTCTGTTGACCAGTCTGGCATCCAACAACCAGCACAAGCTAGCTCACAGTCTGTTGACCAGTCTGGCATCCAACAACCAGCCCAATCCATCTCTCAGTCTTTGGACCAGTCTGGCTTCCAACAACCAGCACAAGCTAGCTCCCAGTCTGTGGACCAGTCTGGCATCCAACAACCAGCCCAATCCAGCTCACAGTCTGGCCTGCTGTCAAGCCAGCAACAAGCCAGCAACCAGGTTGTGCCCCAGCTTAGTTTCCAAAAATCAACACAAACTGGCTCCCAATCAGTGAATGGCCCCAGTAGTCTGCAGACAGTACAAGCCCACTACCAGTCTGTGTCCCGGCCCAGTGGTCTGCAGACAGCACAAGCCCACTACCAGTCTGTGTCCCGGCCCATTGGTCTGCAGACAGCACAAGCCCGCTACCTGTCTTTGTCCCGACCCAGCGGTCTGCAGCCAGTAACAGCTCGCTACCAGTCTCTGTCCCAGCCCAGTGGTCTGCAGTCAGGCCAAGCCAGGTACCAGTCTGTGTCCCAGCCCAGCAGTCTTCAGTCAGCACAAACCTATTACCAGTCCAGTGGCCTACAGTCCGGCATCCAACAACCAGCCCAAGGCAGGTACCAGTCTCTGTCCCAGCCCAGCGGTCTGCAGACAGCCCAAGCTGGCTACCATTCTCTGTCCCAGCCCAGCAGTCTGCAATCAGGACAAGTCAGCTACCAGTCTGTGTCCCAGCCCAGTGGTCTGCAATTAGGACAAGCCAACTACCAGTCTGTGTCCCAGCCGAGTAGCCTGCAGTCAGCCCAAGCCGGTTACCAGTCTCTGTCCCAGCCCAGCGGTCTGCAATCAGGACAAGTCAGCTACCAGTCTGTGTCCCAGCCCAGCGGTCTGCAGTCAGCCCAAGCCCGCTACCAGTCTGTGTCCCAGCCCAGCGGTCCACAGTCAGCCCAAGGAGGATACCAGTCTGTGTCCCAGCTCAGCGGTCTGCAGTCAGCCCAAGCCAGCTACCAGTCTGTTTCCCATCCGAGTGGGCTGCAATCAGGACAAGCCCGCTACCAGTCTGTGTCCCAGCTCAGTGGTCTGCAGTCAGCCCAAGCTAGATACCAGGCTGTGTCCCAGCCCAGCAGTCTGCAATCAGGACAAGCCCGCTACCAGTCTGTGTCCCAGCCCAGTGATCTGCAGTCAGCCCAGCCAGATACCAGGCTGGGTGTCCCAGCCCAGCGGCCTGCCAGTCAACCCAAGCCGCTACCCAGGCTGTGTCCCAGCCAGCAGTCAGCAATCAGCGCCAACCCCGCTACCAGTCTGTGTCCCAGCTGCAGTGGTCTGCAGAGTCCAGCCCAAGCCAGATACCAGTCTGTGTCCCAGCCCAGCAGTCAGCAATCAGGACAAGCCCGCTACCA
>NW_024121382.1:36514-66531 GCF_016745375.1 Pimephales promelas | reverse complement strand
CCGATGATTTCCTCCCTGTGTTCTCCCAAAACAAGCAGTTCTACAAGAAACAACATGACTCAGATAATCATGCTGCTAACAAGACCCGCAAACGCGCACAGAACCGTGCGGCTCTGGCTGAGGTCTCGTTCAATGATAGTGATGACCAGCAGCTTCCAAGTAAACGTCCCCTGCTGGCCAGCACTCCATCAGTGGTCTGCAGAAAGCTCAGGAACTTACCAGAGCCCTCCATCAGTGAGATATCCTCCCTTAGCTTTGATGAACTTCACCAAGAAGCTGGGTGTGGAGAGGCGGATCAGAGAAAAGGAGGATCTGAAGTAGAGGCCACGTCTGCACAGGCAACCAGAGCTTTTGGATGCGTGTTAACACCGCCACACCTAGAATCCTTAGTAGAGGACCTAAAAGAGAGGTGAGTAATGGCCTGCTAATTTGCAAAAACATATTGTTGATTTATGAATGTTTATGAGAGATTTTTTACAAATGTTTTCATCACTAGTCAGAAGTTTTGGATACTCACCCCCATGTCATCCAAGATGTCCATGTCATTCTTTCTTCAGTCGAAAAGAAATTAAGATTTTTGATGAAAACATTCCTGGATTTTTCTCCATATAATGCACTTCAGTGGGAACCAAACGGTTCAAGGTCCAAAAGACACTTTCAGTACAAACTGCAAACTGTTCAAAGGGTTTTAACGATTCCAAACGATGAATAAGGATCTTATCAAAATAAAAATAACAAAGTTTAAGTTTTATAAGCTGCGATGCAGGTTTGTGACTCTCCTATTCGAACTCGTTCATCAAAATGAAGTCAATTCGTTCGTTTCGTTCGTTGAATGAACCAAATGACTCGGAAAAAGATTTGATCATTTTGATGAACGAGTTCGAATAGGAGAGTCACAAACGTGCGTCACAGAACAGAGCAAGGTGAGCATTTGAGCGTATAAAACTTTATTTATTTATTAGAGCGATCGTTTCGCTTGATTAGAGCATTATTCATTGTCTGGAATCGTTTAAAGCCCTTTGAATCGTTTGCAGTTTGTACTGAAAGTGTCTTTTGGACCTTGAACGGTTTGGTTCCCACTGAAGTGCATTATATGGAGAAAAATGCTTAATTTCTTTTCGACTGAAGAAAGAAAGACATAGACATCTTGGATGGCATGGGGGTGAGTAAATTATCAGCAAAAGTTTTTTTTAAAAAGTGAACTACTCCTTTAAGCGGTCCCTAGCAGTAATAATAATAACCTAATAATAAAGAATCATGAGTTCAAACGTTCATCTGCTAGTCTATGTAAAAATTGCCACATTTTTATTTGAGTAAAAAGTTCCAATTCATTTCTGTCTGTTGATATAGATGTCGCACAGTGGATGTAGACTTAGCGCTCAAAAGAATAGATGTCACAGACCATCTGTCGTCGCAAAGCTGCAGCAGGAAACAGGAAGAGAAGATTACCTCAAATCCTCCATGTTTGGAGTCCTCCAAAGCAAATAAACAGAACAGCCAAAACTATGTAACTGCTTCATCCAACTGCTCCTCACTATCCAAACCGTCCCTCTATATCTCCTCTAAGTCTTTTAACACTTCTTCTTCAACTGAAGCAATTGGCTCAAATATGTCCCTTATTGAACGTCTTAAAGCTGAATGTCTGTTATCTTCCCTCACTGTCTGCATTCCCCGTCTTGACTTGGTTGCATATCCTTTTGTCCACCAGGGGGCAACAAAAGCTCCCTGCACTGACTCGCCGCCATACATGCTCCCCATCAGTCGCAGGGAAACTGTCACCTCTCTATCTTTTAAGGGGACAGGGAATGATATCCCAAACAGTCCAATACATCACAGGTCTCCCAGTAATGCTGAAGTGGTTGTTCGACGCTTATCTGCATCGTTCCAACCACCTCCAGCCTCTCCACCTGCCGCTGCATGTCATAGCAAAAGACGACCGCCTGCTGTGCCTAAAGAACGCACAGGTGCTGGTACTGGGACTGGTCGTAAAGTTTGTGTGAGTGGGCTGAATGTCAGCCGCTGGTCAAAAAGGGGTACTGGAGAGTTCAATGAAAAACGGAAGAAAAAGGAAGGACGAACAAAGGCAGTGTCAGGAGACTACAGTTCTGGGTGCAGCATGTTATCTGCTGGAGCAGACACCTTTTCAGCGGTCAGTTATTGTCAAGAATACATTACTGCGCTTATTATGCTATGCTATTTGTATTTACTTTTTATTAATTTTCACAAATTCTTTGAGAAGTAATTAAAACAGTTTATTTACGTATCATTGTCTTTCACTAGAATATAGTTCACAGCAATCCACTTTACAATTTACACATTTTTTTGTACTTAAACCATTTACTCGTAATATGTTCTTGCATCCCATCTGTAATTCAATTTGGAATTGCTTATTTCAATGAGGACTGTATTTTTAGTATTCACTTTTTTTTTTAAAAATATTAATTTAGTGTGATTACCATAATGTTATGAATTGACTAAATCATTATGTTAAGCCTACAGACCCATAATATGTACCTGGAGCTTTATGCAATTTTTGTCAACTTACTTAATCTTATACGTCTCTTATCTTATTTTATGAATATTTATATGGGCATTATTATTATTACAATTTATTTATCCAAGACCAACATCTTACTACCCAGAAATATGTGCTACCTCTTTGAGATTCAGTGTTTTTATTATTATGTAGAATGCAAAGTCAGCCCCACACCATGGGGGTGTGTGCGTGTGTGTGTTTATGGATATCTTCAGTTTGCATTTAGTAAATGAAATCAAAAGTATTTTTTACTTCCAATTCTCCAGGGTTATTTTTCAGGGGGAAGAAAAATGCCATTGTTTTGCAAAAACAATTAATTGTAACCAAATTTTTTAGCTGCTTGTCTTTTTTTTTTCTTTCTGTGCGTTCATGCAGGAAACAACATGTGGCTGGCTGCAGGGCACCAGTGGGATTGTTCTGGCTGTGACGCCTCTCAGAGTGTCACAAATGAATCTCTCCTCCATCCTGGCCAACTTCACTCCAGACACACTCACGACGCACTCCTGGGGCCGACTAAAGGCAGCACTGTCTCTACATAAGAAGAAAACTGGTATGTTTACAGCAGACCACATAAAGCCAGTAGACACAAACAAAGGTCTTTGATTTATATATCAAACTGCCCAGAGTTTGCCTAATTGAGAATGGTACATGATGGTTGATTTTTAGTGCCACCTTTGTTCTGTTACCTCTCTCTTAAAATAACTTGAAAGCATGTAAAATGGCCTGAAGTTCTTTCCTAAAATGTTGTGTATAAATGTGTGTACTGCAGCAATTCCGACCCCACGGCGCTTGGGACAGTATCATCTGAAGTCCCCAGGATGTGGCTTTACAGCTGACACCACCAGTGTAGACATGTTTGCTTCCCCTCTGTTCACACCATCCAGAGTCACACCTTCACGCATGCTCCGGTCCACCATGAACACCCCCATGGTAAAGACACAGAGATATTTATATTCATTCCTTAACTCCAATGAACAGTTATGTAAATAAAGGTCTCCTTTAATTCAAGAAACTGTATTCCTAATAAATACATACAGTTTGCGTGCTTTATTCACATTTCAGAAATGCTGAAATAACTAGATTTAAAGTTATGCATTTGTCTCAAAATAGATTTGACTTTGGTTCATAATGCATAGTTTTCCACTATGGAAGCTTGTTTCCACCATGGAATAAAAAAAGAATATTTTTTTCCTCTCATAATTGAGATATAATCCTGCAATTCTAAGAAAAAGTCAGATTTGTGAAAGAAAAAGTCATAGTTACGCAAAAGAAGATATTTTGAATAATGTTGGTATGGTAACCAAACAGTTGATTGGGGCCCCATTGATTTTCCTATGAAAGTCAAGGGCCCGTCAACTGTCTGGTTACTGACATTCTTCAAAATATCATCTTTTGTGTTTAACAGAAGAAAGAAATTCATAAGTTTTAAACAAATTGAGGGTGAGTAAATGATGACAGAATTTTCATTTTGAAGTGTTACAAGTATAATAGAATATATTGTACGGTCTACAATATAATATCATTTTTTATGCTTTTTAATTTCTGTTACTTTCTTAGATAATTTATGCCTCTTTATTCCAGTTATTTCTCTATTACATCTAATCTCTGTGATGTCACTTTTCCTCTGCCTTTGTGTTCCAGACTTCATATGATGACATCAGCGATGCAGATAAAGTCTATCAGGAATGTCAACAGAATGGCCCAATATCCTTTAGCGACTGTATCCCTCCGGCTCGCATGAAACACTGTAACAAGATTGGCGAAGGGACATTTGGAGAGGTCTTCTCAACTATAAATGATTCCAATGAGACCGTTGCTCTCAAAGTATGTGCTCAATTTATCCTTATACAATTTCATTGTTGAAGCATACTTCATGCAAACGCATAATGTTTAAAATACAGTTTGAACTTCTGTGTATCTATATATGTAAATAGATGTTTAGTCACTGATTTGTAAGCAGAATTATTTCGTAAACATACAAAAATGACTAAAGTGATGTTTAAATGTAATTTCTATAGATCATCCCTGTAGAAGGCAGTCAGCAGGTCAATGGGGAACACCAGAAAACATTTTGTGAAATCCTTCATGAAATAATCATTTCCAAGTAAGATCTCTGGCATATCTCAACAAATATGTTACACATTTGAATGAATGGTGTTTAAATATTCAACACATCTTCAATGTTCCTACAGAGAGCTGAGCAGCCTTAACATAAAGGAGATTAACAAAACAGACGGTTTCATTGGGCTGAACAAGTATGCTTCTACCTTTTTTTTAAATTTTATTATATAGCGTATAAATGTAAAATGAGGTGATTGGAAGTTTGAAGGACATTTTGTTTAGAAAGAAATAGTTTTTCAATAATTTTACCTTGGGTGAACGATTCGTTTACTTTGTAGTTTACATTGTGTCCGTGGATGTTATCCCGAAGCTCTGCTCAAAGCCTGGGATGAGTTTGACTGTCAGAAGGGATCAGAGAATGACAGACCTGGTAAGCTAAATGTGTAAACAATTTATGTCTTTAAATAGTTTTATATGTAGTGACCGTTAATGTATTGTTTCTGTTGGCACAGATTTCTTTGACGATGAGCAACTGTTTTTAATTTTGGAGTTTGAGTTTGGAGGGAGTGATCTAGAGAACATTAATGGAAAGGTACTTGCGCACAGGTTTCTATATTTATACAGGTTTGTCTGTTCCAGGTATTCTATAAAGCCTGAAGTCCACTGAACATCTTTGTTGTGAATTCAGGCCCCTTCGCTTTAGTGACTGACCTTGCTGATACTTTTGTCATTGTATGGTTTAACATGAATTGATTTTGAGTTATTTCACCAAAAAATGTACATTGTGTTACTCGTATAACTTGCTTTAATTTTCGAAAAACAAATGAAGATATTTTTACTGAAACCACTGAAAGTCCATTCCACCAAAAGTTCAAAAAAAGATAATAAAAGAAGCGCAATAACTTTTGATCAACGCACACATATGCAGAGCACATCAAATATGGTAAACTGAAGCTTAACCTTATTTGCTTAATGCACAAGAACAAACCTCATTGGATCTTGCTTAAGCTCAAGTGAGGCATGAAAACAAACCTCATTTGTTCTCGCACATCAGTAAAGGATAGTTGAGCTTCCTGTTATTTGATGTTTTTCTTCATGTCTCTTCTAGGGGTGTAACAATATGTCATGCCACAATATATTGCAATACAAAAATACAACAACACGTATCGTGGATGGTGACAATACGTATCGTAGCTAGTCCCCCTAAAATAAAAAATTACTGTGTGAGAAATTTAAAAAATTTTAGTGTAATTAAACTAATATATATTATGTTGAATGTAATGTATAATAATGCAATGGGGGAATATTTGTGGGTCCTGATAATGCCAAATGACTGATGTTACAAGTAAAAAGTGACATTATTTTAAATATATCTAGTCAGTGAAAGAGTGGAAAAATATTCATCTAAAATAATTCTGTATTTTCAGCTTCAGAATCATAAATATTTTAGTCCAAGCCTATTCATTTAAACCCACAGTGTAATATCATATGTAGCATTTTGATCAACAGTACATTTCTTTTTTGTTAACCTTTTACCATATGTCTTGAAGTATCGCAATAATATTGTATCGTTAGTTCAGTATCGTATTATGTATCGAATTTGTGACATGAGGTAGTCTCTTCGGAGGACTAGTTTACAATATCTTTATGAACTTTGTTCAAAAATGTTTTGGTGGACTGGCATAAATCTCATTCTTTCATTAAAAAAATAATGAGATTTGTGTTTTGAAGAACAAGAAAAATCGTACGGTTTCGAACGGCGCAAGGATAAGCAAACGATAACAATTTTCCTTTTTGGGTGAACTATCCCTTTAAGAACTACTCTAATATCTCAACTTGTTTATTAGAAGTGATTGTCCATATACTTTGAGCTATATTTTATCATTATGACAACTTAAAAGTTTGTTTGTGTGTACCATTGCAGCTAACCTCCATGGCCCAGGCCAAAAGTGTCCTTCACCAAGTCACCGCAGCTTTGGCAGTAGCTGAGCAAGCCCTGTGCTTTGAACACCGGTAACAAATTTGAAGCTGAAATTTAAATGTAGATGCATACAAATTTATATTTGTATGTTGTCACTGTAAGCTGATTTAAGTGGTGTGCGCTGATGTTTCAGAGATCTTCATTGGGGGAACATCCTTGTGAAGAATGTTAAGCTCAAGCATACCGAGTTCATTCTGAATGGAACAACGCATTCCATAGAGACTCGAGGGATTCATGTCAATATTATTGACTATTCGCTCTCACGGCTGGAGATCGGTCAGTCCAATGCAGAACTCTTTCTCTAACTCCTTTTGGCACAAATATTTTTCAGTCTCGTAAATGTAGTTTTTAAGCTGTTAAAGTTGCAAATCCCATGTTTATTAACCATCATCCAACATTCAATTAATTTAGCATGTATCCCCCTAGCTTTACTCTCAACATGGTGACTTCACCATTTTCCACCAATGGTGGCCTTCCTTGACCTTCTCAACTGCACCAATCTAACAATTAAAATCATACATTATTTTGAGATTCAGTGAACAGTTTGAATCTTAAATTAGTCTTTAACTTTTTATTTTATTTTTATAAATGTTGTTGATTTGTATTTGGAAAGCTAAACCAACCATTCCAAGAAAAAATGATCAAAAAACTTACATTTCCCATAAATTAACTTCAAATCAATATTTGGTCCCAAATTAGCTAGCCATTAGTAAAGGACAAATTTGACAGTTTTATATCCATGAACGTACAACGGTCATTGTAATAATACAAAGCTGGTTGAAAATGTAGGTTTTTATCCTTTAAGGGAAACTTTAATTTAGTCAAAATTAGCAACGTTTACTCTTGGTACAAGAGTTGAGAATGTAGTAAAACTGGTACACGTGAATCGGAAAATAAATGCTTTAACACTTTTCTCTCTCTCTCTCAGATGGACTGACGGTGTCATGTGATATCTCTTCTGATGAAGAATTGTTTATGGGACAGGGAGATTACCAGTTTGACGTCTACCGCCTAATGAAGAAAGAAAACAAGTGTGTGCTTTAGCCTCAGACAGGAAGAAATTTAAAATGCTTTCATTCTATTTGATGATTCTCATTGTTCTTTCTTCATTCTCTGTTTCTCAGTAACTGCTGGTCCACATATAATCCTCACTCCAATGTGTTGTGGCTGCACTATCTGGCTGACAAGCTTCTAAGTATGAACTACAAGAACAAAGCCAAGTCCAACCAGCAGAGGACGCTGAAGAGCGGCCTCAAATCATTCTATTCGGAGATCCTGAATTATCCATCAGCGACAGAAGCTCTTATGAACTGCACATTCTTTCAGTGAAACTTTTGTTTTAATTAACACAATATATATATACCTGTATATTTAGATTGACCAGTCCAGGGCACGTAAAATGTTCTATAAAAAGGATATTAAAAACAAATAAAGAAAATGCTATCATGCAATTTAAAAAACAAAAATATGTAATTTATTGATATTCATTAATTATCTTGAGATGGTTAGAGTTTTGGCATAAAATGGCGAAAACCGCTATTCTTGCATTCTCTTTTTGTTAAAGAAAAGTTTCAACATTCCACAGCATTTTTCCAGCAATCCAAACTTGGCAGTTCATTTTATTAATTAATAGAGGTCCATGTAGCATTTGGTGCAGAACTGTGCACTTTTTTTTCCTTTTAGACTTTGATATCATCCTTTTGCTGGGAGAGACCACACGTGAAGCATCAATGGAGGAAGCCTCTACACAGGAACATTCTCCATTCTCTTCTTTCAGCTCTTTGATATGTCCACTCACTCTGACCGTAGTGTCCTGTAGTCCTTCATTGGTTATAACCGAATGCATAATCTCTTAATTTTTGTAACAATTTAAGACATTGGGTCTGTGTGCTGCATTTTGTTAAACGGGATAATAGTGAGATGTGTCCTGTAGAAAAGCTTATTTGGTGTTTAGCTTGCAGTCGAGTGTAATTATGCAGAAAGTGAGACTTTGGTGGTCCTGTTCTTAATATGTTGGGACAGATACAGCCAAATGTTCAGTGGGACCTCAAAAAGAGAAATATTTGGTGAACCACTCCTGTTTTTGAGGGTCTTGTCCATCAGGTCCTGTTTCAATAACCCTCTGCTCAGCAGGATTCCTGAAAAACAAGCACAAGATAAGAATTAGATTATAGATATAACATCTTGTGCATTTTTTTTGAGCCTGCAAGGTGGGAATGTCCAGTGGAAACTAAATGAACTGCGACACAATAAGAGGTTCTGAAAGTGCTGTAATTGTTTGGGTGATCACTGCTTACAGAAGGTTGTGACAGACCCAAATCAATGCTGCTTTATTGCATTTCCCCCTTTGCCAAGTATCTTACTGTAGTGATTACTTTCATTTCTGGCGTTATGGCATTGCGCTGTGTCGGAGATATTAACGTGTCCCTAATAAGATCAGTCACAAACATGATCCTTGCACAATCTCGTCTATAGCGTCTTATTAACTCACTGTCATCTATTGCAACACATTTCTTCTCCCTCTTCATCGTTCAGCCATTTTCTTCTCTGCTAAAGAAACTCTTAAGCCTCTTAAAGGTCCTCATCCGTACTCCTAACAATTTTGACCTTAAGACCTCTTTTAAAGGTTAAGATTATTTCTAAATTACTTTTTTCTTTACTAGGATTTTTTCTTAATTTTAAGAGTAAAATTTTCTTAGAATTTTGTCACTGGGAGCTATTTTTTGCATTAAGATTCTTTATGAATACGGGCCCAGGTTTTGAATGGTTATTGGAATGTATTATGTCACAGACCTGGCAACCCTGAATTACACTTAAAAATATATTTTGTAGGCAATTTCAATCCATGCAATATGAGGCGATTTTCCTTGCAATAGAAAAGGCACTACATAACTTTGCAACATGATCTCATGACTTTCAAGTCAAGTGCCATGTTATCTATACACATTTTGAGCTGTATGCGTGTATGTTTACGCCATTAAATGTCCGAGTGATTCCGCGTGTATGTACACGCCGTTAAATGTCCGAGCGAAACGAAGCAAAATGTAGATCTACATCTGGGGAGCGATTTTTTTTTTTTTTTATTTTCTAGGATGGTAGTGAAAGACTCATAAATGGTATTAAAGCCAGTGACGGGTAGGTCATATATTTATATATACAGTAATGTAACGTTAAGTCAACGGCGTTCATAAACACGCTGAAAAGCGATTATGCGTGTTGATAGCGCGCCAAAAACGGAAATACGAATTGGCGTGTCATACTTATGCCATTTCATGAGATCAGTCTGAACTTTGAATAAAAGCAACAATTTATCTATGCCATTCCTTTAGCTCAAACAGCTAGCCATGGAGCTGAGGTCATGAGGTCGAAACATGGTGAATGTATGTTTTAAATGCAATGTAGCTCACTTCGGATAATTGGATAATTACGGATAATTGGATATTATTCAGCACATTTATGGATTTGGCATTTTCCTGAAATTAATAATTCTCGATAAGAACCGACTTCATCTGTTGAGATATGTATTAATCTACCTCAAAAAGGTTTTTTAAAAAGCAAAGGAGATAACGTTCAGGATTACCTGGTTAGATCTAGGACTGCGGGTATGCGGGAGATTACCTGACGTGCTGGTTGTATTTCATTTTAAGCTGGGGCTGATGTCGCACTTCTTGTGAAGGTGGGCGGCTGTGTCTGATAGAGGTTCTGTGTTCAGCATGAGGGGAGGTGGGGGTGTGTGTCCTTGTTAGGGGGGTTCCTCTCCCGCTCTGTTCCACACTGGGTAATCCACGCTCAACTGGTGAGCATTTGGCCTTGGGTGACCCCCCATCATATGAGCAAAGGTTCGGGATGCTAGTTTCCTCAACCCCCTTTTTCTATATACAGAAGACAGATTAAATCCGAAGCTTCTCTCAGTTTTTATATGATACTTGATGAATTGTTTTTTTTTTAAATTCATTGTTTTGTGGGGTTTGGATCAGTGTATATGTGTGCTACCTTCATAGTAGGTGTGAGGGTTCCTGCTTGTGTCCTGGAGTCATAAGGCTTCAATATTTCATCGCTGCTGAGAGTTGGATGCTGGGATAGCTGGTGGAGGTCCTCCTGAAAAAGTAAGAGAAATGAATTCAAGAGAGATGAAGAGACACAAGTATGAGTATCCTGTGTTTCCCATGTGTACATGCGTGTCTAACCACTAGACTTTTGATGAGTTGGTCTCTCTCGCTTAGCTTGTCCTGTAGTTTAGCAATGGTGTGCAAGTCTTCTACTCTTCTCTTTCCTCTTTCTTCCCTTTCTCTCAACCTACAAACATAAAATACAAGCACACAAAACAGACATGTAAAGATGAAATAAACGCATCAACAACATTAATATATGGCCAACTGTGTTTTAGACATTCTAATATAGATAACAGTAATAATTTGAACAGAACCTTGTATTTATATTAGCACTGTATTTGTACTGTGATACAGTATTAGGTGTGTTAAAATATAGTAAAATGTGTTAAATGGACAGAAACTACAATTGCATAGCTAAAATTATTATCAAATTAGCCATTATATTCACTAAATTAGCATTAAAGGTGCAAAGGATGTGTGAAACTTTGACAAACACTCCAATTCTGTAGAAAATCCTAGTCGTGAGCCATCGCCATATATTGTCTTGCATGGGTTAATTCTGTATGTAAGTGTGGTTTGCGTTTTGTATTATTGATGTGGGAGGAGTAGGTACTCTGTTTCCAAGGCAACTATGCGGGTCTGTAGTCGTGTTTGGGCGGTGCTGAAGTCTGATATTATGGTCTGGATCTCCATCCTGTGCTCTCTCTTTACACTCTCCACGTTATTCCTGTGATCAGACCCATCCGTTTCACCAGCTGCATCTCGTTCCTCTGGGAAACTGCAAGTCACATACACATACATCAACATCCCACATTTTCTGCAACTGTGCACGCAGAGCCATATCCCATAACAGATTTACACGCCCCTAAATATCACGGAAAAAAGGAAGTTGGTCGTTCATGCATCTTTGTTTGATTTAAAATCACGTTTCCACCAAAAACGTGCAGGTGTTTGTGGGTAGAGCAGGTGCTCAGCTGGCAGATCTGCAAACTCTCATAACTGGCTGAGCAAACAATGATGTAAGTGTTAGTAGAGTGCATACCCTGCCTACGAACTTTATTTACAAGTCCTTTGAGTTTTCAAAACAAGTTTAAATCCAGGTAATTTAATTCAGCTTCTTTTGATGCAACAGCCAGTAGTTATTAAATAGATTTCAAATAAAATTCATTTAAATAAATTCAACATGGCATTTAATGAAATAAAATCATGTTATTTTAGATAATAACAGAGCCACTGTGCAAAGCGAAGTACACATCAACTAGATCTACAGAATGCACATCTTATCTCTGCATACCACTCTTCAAGCGTAGAGTGCAAGTTTTTTGCTAGTCTTGCCAGGCCAAGTTGTTATTGTTCAGAAAACATTACTTGATAAGGACATTCATGTTAGTGTTTCCAGGTTTGACACCAGCAGGTTCAAAGGAATAGTTTACCCAACGATGACATTATTTTGTTACATCATACTTTTCCAAACTCTTTGAAACACAAGTTAAGATACATTTAATAAAACCTGAGTGATTTCTGTCCCTCCATTGAATGGCCATTCCACTAATATTTTGATGTTTCATACGGAAATACATTGTTAAAGAAATCCATATAGATCGATAGTTTTAATCCAAGTCTTCTGAAGAGACTCAATCGCTTTATATGATGATCAGATTTAATTAAGGCTTTTATTCACAAATAAACATTGACCAAAGCACATACATGGTCAATGGAAGATGAACGGATCTATTTTTGAATGACATGAGGGTGAGTAATAGTTTATATAATTTGTATCTTTAGCTTTGAAAAATAGATGATTTTCTGTTGCGTAAAATGTCCATTTTCGGTGGAAATGGGAATAAATAAGCAGTTCTTCAGCCGAATAAGCAGATATGGCAGGCAACAATCAGTTCTCATCACTGACTGCAGTGTGAGTATGCTTGTGGTCATCTTGTTATTGACCTCCTGTCTGTGTTCGTGTTTGAGGTCATCTTGTTACTGACCCTCTGTGTGTAATTTTGCTTGTTGTCATCTTGGTACTGACCT
Organism: Pimephales promelas; assembly: GCF_016745375.1. Next base: position 53,810 of record NW_024121382.1, on the reverse strand, counting down.
CTTGTGTTTATGATTGTGGTCATCTTGTTCCTCTCTTTGTGCACTCATTGCACTTATTCGTTCTTTCAGATCTTCGTTCTCTCTCTTTAGCTCCTGAACCTCGCTGCTCTTTTCATCCAGCTGTCTCTCTAGAGACTGTAAGCGGTTTTGCTGCTTCAGATCCTGAGAAGGAGACAGGTAGAGGGAGAGAGAGAGAGAAGTGATGCATCCCTTGAGACAGTGTAATTGTGTGTGTCTGTTTGGGTTCTGTGTGTACCTGCTGTAGGGCCATCATTTGTGTGTGTGTGTGTATTTCGTTCTGAAGGTCTTCGATCTGCTGCATGTGTCTCTGGGTGACCTGTCTCACCCACTCTGTGTGCTGCTGGGTCAGCTCTCCCTTCTGCTTGTCTACACACACACACACACACACACACACACACACACACAAACGATAGGTACATTATATCAGACATGCTTACAAAAAGGTCCTTTGCTCTACTTTAGGAGTCGTGGCACTAGATTGTGCTGAATGCAATGCATGATCATCAATTAATTTTAAGGAATAATATTGTTTTAGCACAAACTTGTTTATAAACCTTTCACATTACGAAAGCAATTTTGTTGTTGTTGTTTACAGGCACATCATTTTCTAATTAACATTCACATGTACTCTGATAAAGTAGAGCTATGGGAATATTATCAGCATAATATGATTAAACCTTTTAACGGGCCAAGATATCGTGCTTTTCTTTTCTGCATGCACTTTCCATTTATCATGCTGCATTTTAGTCCTTTAATTAACATTATTTTTCTTTTTATGTTAATGAAAATTATGATTGCAGATAAGGCAGGGAGGAGTTAGATAATATCCATATAAAAAATAAAATAAAGCCTTTTATACAACAAAAATGTAAATTAAATGCCACAAGTCAAAAGATTTGCCCTTGCTAAGCATTCAAATTTCAAGTTTATCATGGCCTGCCAAATCTTGACAAAAACAATAGGTTACTGATCGTTGCGCATGAAGGTGCCTCACTAAATTTGATTTTGGACCGATTTCTGAGACAGCGTGACCGTTTAATGATCTACAGTACTGCAATGAGGTGCTACTGAAAGTTTTCGGAAGCAGCCTACATAGCAACTAAAAAATAAACATTTTTGAGACTTTTCTACATCTAGAAATCAAAGCTTTTTTTTCCACAAAACTTTCAAAAATGTAACTTTAAGGTTTGCAAAAAACTTTCTGTATGAGGTGTGATGGTTACCCAGCTGTAGTTTGTGCTGAGTGAGTAAGCGATGTCTCTCTGACTGAAGTTCTTCATTGGCTTGTGTTTCCAGGGCCTGAAGAGCACGCTGGTGATTTAACCTCTCCACACGCAACAACTCTTCCTCTCGTTCACGCCACCTCCACTTCTCCCTCTCCTCTTCCCTCTCTCCTGTAGCCTTTCCATCCTCCTCATCCTCATCTTCCTCTTTCACCACCTACAGAACAAAGACAACACAAAATTAACAACATTAAGAGTTCTTTCCACAATTGTGTGTGCCATAATTCCAACTGTTTTTGTCCGCACAATATCAATCAATAGGGTCCAAAACACCATTAGACCCCATTTTCTTTAAAGAAAATGAAAAAAAACTAGGCATTTTTCAAAGCATCCTCTTTTGTGTTCCAATGATTGGAAACCCCTTTAACGTAAATCTCTGTTATAATAATGATGATAATTATATTATGAATCATGAGAAATATTTTAATGTCCTGATATTACTAGTGTATACGCACCTGTAATTGCTGCCTTATCAGTCTCTCTTTCTCTTGAATGGTGGAGTGAAGTTGAGATCTGAGTGAACTGTTCATATCTCTTGTCTTTTGGATCTCCTGCTTCATTCTTTCCATCTCTCCATTGGCGTAACGTTTCTCTCTCTCTCCATCCAACTTCTCAGAGAGTGCTCTCCTCTCCTCCAACTACGCACAGAGATGGAAAAAATAATGTGTGTATGATGGGTCTGACCGTCTGAGTACACTAACATTGTGTGTTACCTGTGTCTGCAGTTCTTCTACTCTGTGTTGCCACTGTTGGTTTAGCTTTCTGATCTCTTCTTCTCTTTCTCTCTTCAGTTCCACGATCTGATCAGAGAACTGCTTCTCAAACTGTAGCCTACACACACACACAAACACACACATATTCCAATAAATAAAATTACACCCTCTACCAGTGGTGTAGTACGAACAAAAAAAAAATGATTTCTTAAATTCAGGAGGTCCTTGGCTTCAAACAGTTTTAAAAACCACTGATCTGTAGATCACATGCTCTGTCTTTTTCTCCTGCTCTCTCTCCCACACACAACGAGACATTGAAGACATTTTTACCTGGCATTGCTTAAGCGGATGAGTGTCTCCACTCACTGACAAGCTTCCCTGATGCCTGTTAACTATGGTAAGTTGTTAAGGGTGGAAAAGGTAGAAGGATAGAAGTGATAACGCATCAATAATGACAAAGAATCGCAGGTTTTACAAAACTTCATGGGATACAGTTAAAGGGGAAGCTACAGAAGGTCCTGGTTGCGTATGTAACCCACCGTTCCCTGAATGAAGGATCGGAGAACGTAGTCGACTGAATGGGGATCGCGTCAGAGAGCCTATGTTCTTCGAGTACTATTGAATGAGCCAATGTACTCCACTCCACCCCCGCTCGCGGGTATAAATACAGAAGTGGATGCACGCACTAGTTGCTTTTTCGTTGAGGAGCCGAGTGTAACCCAGAGTCAGTGGTGGTCCAGCGATAAGCTGCCACCTTCCAGTGCCTAGACAAAAGCCTCCTGATGCCCCCGCAATTTTAAGGTGGGGAAGGACAGCGCTTAGGTCAAGGAAGTCACTGCTGTTCAGAGGCAGCTGCAAGCGGACGCCCTCGACGACAAACAGACGGAGGATCTACGGTCTCGGGTGGAGGCAGCAGCAGGTCATCGGGGGAGAATGTGCTGGATGGTCTCCGTCTGCTTCTGGGCGGCCGAGAACTGCTCGGCAAAGTTCTCAACCGCGTCGCCGAACAACCCAACCTGGGAAATGGGAGAGTCCAGGAACCGAACCTTGTCCACTTCTCTCATATTCGCCGGGTTGAGCCAGAAATGGAGCTCTAGCAAAAGAGTGGACAAGAGCTGGAGCACAAGAGTGGACATCGCCAGAACGATAGCACAAGCTGCAACCTTCATGCCCCGGAGGGCAAGGTCAGTTGCGGTGCAGAGCTCACCCTTGAGCTCAAGGTCTTGACTACCCTCATACATGTTCATGAGTGCCTGGGCCTGGTGGACCTGAAGCAATGGCATGCAGAGAGGAAACGGCTTGCCCACAGGCTTTGTACGCCTTGCCCATGAGAACGGACGATAACTTACAGGCCTTAGAGGGGAGACGAGGACCATGAGGTGGCGATCGCTGGACACCGCTGCATCGCAACAGACCGTTCCACTGGAGGGATAGCCTTGTAACCCTTCCCAGCTCCCCCATCAAGGGTAGTGAGGGAGGAGGAGTTACTCAGGCGTTTTCTGGCAGAGAAAGGTGCCATCCATGCCCTTGTCAACTCCTTATGCACATCAGGAAAGAAAAGAACCGGAGTGGCGGGCTAAGAACCAGACCGACCCGCTCCGAAACCAATCATCCAACCGAGATGGTTCGGGACACTGTGGAGGGTTCCACACGAGCCCTACCGCCTCTGCAGCCTTTTTCAGCATAGCTGTCATCTCTGGATCCGGCTCGGACAACGCTGGTCTGCCAGAGGGAGGCAGCGCAGCAGAGTAATCATCTCCAGAGACCAGCTCCCCATCCGAAGCTGCGATGGACATCCTGTCCTCTGGAGGGGCCCTGAATGAGATGGCTGGTCGGTCCACCCCGGAGGGACGGGCACGCTCATCGGGGAGCTCCACCGGCAGTGGTGCCAACAAGGAGTGAGGGATCTATAGGGCTTTGCCGGGTGGATTACCCCTTACTGTCATCCTTAGGTCATCCTCATTCTCACAAACGAAAGCGAGTCTTGACCTCAGCACCGAGATGGTTATATTTCCTGCAACGGGAACATGACTCATCCACAAGAGCTGCCTCAGCATACTTTAAGCCCAAACACAAGATACAACTCTTGTGACCGTCAGAGGGGGACAGAGCCCTACCGCACCCAGAAACGCATGGATGGAATGGCAACTTGAAAAAAAAACGCAAATGCACCCGTGTTGCTCTTACAGAAATTACAGGCTCCAAAGCGAAAGGCAACTACAGAGTGAGTAATGCGAATCACGCACGCCAATTACATTGGCTTGTTCAATAGTACTCGAAGAACATAGGCTCTCTGACGCAATCACCATTCAGTCAACCGTTAACGACGTCCGATGTTATTGACTGAAAGGGAACCATAGACTATGGATTCTGGAGCAGCTAAACAAATGGGTATAGAGATACGTGCGTATGACTTCGACTCCACCACTGCCCTTTTTACACAATCATTTGAATCTTCTATTTAGCAAATATGCATTAAATTGATCAAAAGTGAGAGTAAAGACTTTTAAAATTGTTACAAAAGATTTATATTTCAAATAAATACTGTTCTTTTAAATTTTTTACTTATCGAATAATCCTGAAAAATGTATCACGGTTTTCATAAAAAATTAAAGCTGCAAGCAGCATTTAGCGGGGTTCAAGCAGTTTAGGCCTTTAAGGCCTTTAAGCACAAAAGCATCAAAAGACATTAAGGTTTAAGTTTCAATAATGGCAATTTACCATAGGGAAAACATTGTTTTTAACATTTTTAACAGTTATAGCGCCACCTATAGTCCGATCTCCATGAAACTTTGCATGCTTGTTGAATAAGTTATGACACATGTGCTCATCAATTTTTGTGAAGTTCTGACTTTTCCTTTAGGATTTATAGGCTTTTGGGTGCATTTTGTCATGCCCCCTTTTATTAATGACCCTGTTATAGCAAAACAAATGACAAAGTTCAACTTTTTTTTTGATAATTATTGATCTAGAGTGTCCAAAGAATTGTCCTAGACTGGTGTGGTTCCGATCCGGCAAAAAACCCGGGACTAGTTCGCAAAAGTACGTTTTTAACATATTCGTGAAAATTTAATGAACGATTTGATTGACAGCAATGGTTCTTGAGGCAAAGTTGTTCAGCGTGAGGAGATCTATCAATTGATATACATATTGTGGGGGTGTGTGCAACACCACGTGATAACAGAGCCATAAAACTCGTTAGCGCCAACTAGTGGCCGATTTCTTTCAAAATTCTTACAGACCTCTAGGGCCATGAGTCAAACATGCCCAACGAGTTTCGTTCCGATCGGCTTTCGTTAACCTTGTTTCATAGATGCACAAACTTCATTGGCCGATGGCGGCCATGTTTTTTTAGATACGCCAATGTCCTCATAGATATACATGGGGCCTTGGTCCAAGACACTGCATACCAATTTTCAAGTCAATCGGACTAAGGGTCATGTGGTCATAGCCCTTTTTATGTTTTTTTCATATTATAGCGCCACCTAGTGTTCAATCGTCGCTATTTTTTTACTGTGACCTCAAATTGAACTCTTACACATGTGTACCGAGTTTGGTGAAGATATCTCATTTACTTCTCGAGTTATAGCCATTTTAGTAAAATAGGCTCCTCCCACAACGTTTATTTTGCTTCCCCTAGCGACCGGAACGAGAAATTTCAACATTTTTTTTGATAATTATTGATCTTCAGACTCCAGAGAACATTTCTGCACTGGTTTGGTTCCGATCGGGCAAAAAACCAGGGACTAGTTCGCAAAAGTAGTTTTTCGACAAAATTCAAAATGGCGGAAAAATTTCCATACCTGAAATGAAATCGGAGATATACGTTTTTTTCGTCAGGTGACCAGCTTTCCAATGATATAAGACACTTGAGTGTACGACTTACGGTCTAGGAGTTATGAGCCGTTTCGCGCAATTGGTCGCTATAGCGCCACCTATGGGCCAATCGGGCTCATAATTTGATAACCTCTCCTCGATTTTTGTACTACCATCTGACAAAGTTTCAGAGCTCTAGCCCTTACGGTTTGGGCTGCACGATGCGTTTTAGGGGAGAATAATAATAATAATAATAATTAAAGCTGCAAGCAGCATTTTGCGGGGTTCAAGCAGTTTAGGCCTTTAAGGCCTTTAAGCACAAAAGCATCAAAAGACATTCAGTTTTATGTAGCAAGCATTATTTACCATGATAAACCATATTTCAATGTGATTTTTCATGATTTACCATGTTCTAGTATGATTTACCATGAATCTAACATGATTTTCCATAGTTTACCTTGATATACCATGTTATAGGATGGTTTACCACAATATAGCAAGTGAAAAGACTATTAATAAGAAAAGTGGCCAGCAGAGGGCAGTAGAAGACCACTTATTGGCACACTTCCATTTTGAAATACTTTGTTTCTCCAATATTCTGCACTAAAGCAAACCATTTTTTTCACGTTAACTTCATAAAGCATGCTTACACACAAATGCATGCACACGCGCACACACACACACACACACACACACACACACACACACACACACGACTATTAATAGTAATTGAAAAGATTTCCTTTCTAATCTCTTTCAACTCCATTTCGCTTTTTCAATGAGACTCTGCCACTTCACCATGCACGACTCACCTGTTGCCTATAAATTGATTGTTAACCCTTTGGCTCATTCTTTGCACTCTTTCCTGGCACTTTGATGTGTGTCTTCATGAATTACGTGAGTCCATCTATTAATTTGATTGTGTTTACATTGTTTATGCCTTTTTATGATTTAATGTCACTGTCAGCCTGTGCGCTGCTAATTGATTAATTTGTTTGCCAGACATGTGCCCTGAGCCATGTTGTAAGATTGTTTGTTTCAATGATTTTTTTACTGCCTGTTTTATTGTGATTAGTACTCATATCTTTGTTCATTTATATCATTGTTCCTTTTGTGTTGATTGATCACTGTCACCAATTGTGTTATTTCTTTATCTCCTTATGCAACAACACACAAACAATGCATTGATCCAAAGTCAACAGGCACCTAAGACGAACTCTTTCATATTTTCGCTACATTACTGTGTTGTTGACTATTACTGACGGTAAGGTTGCACTGTTGACCCTCGCGCAGCCTCTCGAGCAGAAATCTACACAAATGAGCGCAGAACACACTCAGACCCCATTTACACCTGGTATTAAAATGCGATCTGTATCCAGATAAGTTATCCGGATAATAAAAAACGCATGTTAATGCAAGGTGTAAATGCGTTGTGATCGGATCGCGATTGGATCTGCCTGACCACATCTGGAGGTAGTCTGGCTCGCATTGTGTCCGGATCTTTACTAGGTGTAAACGCAATCTGGTTGTTGAAACCACATATGTATATTTTACTCCTCCCAAAAAGGCAAAAAAATAAACGAGTGAGCTTGTTATATAGGCTATATATGTCATGTTATAGTCAGATATGACGGCGCTACTGCGACACGGATCACCCATCACCGCAGATGAGCAGCTGAGCGTCTATTCATCGAGCCAACGTGCAAACATCGCAAATAAAAGTGAAAGTAAGTCACAGACGCTTAACACACAATCATCTTCAAGTAAAGAAACGAAATTATCTTACCAGCGGTGTTTCCACTCTTTTATTGATGTCTTTGATTTGGAAATTAGCTGATGATCAACGAAATGCAGCTCATATCTGTTGCTTTTGGTGTCGTTCAATCCATTAAATCTGCATACGCGGGAGTTTAAGATCGGATTTATATCCGTTTTGCAAAAACACATGTATGTGGCCAGGTGTAAATGGAATCGGTACTTATTATCCGGATAACTTGTCTGGATACAGATCGCATTTTAATACCAGGTGTAAATGGGGTCTCTTATTTTTCCTGAACACCATCACGATTGAAAATGTGACATTGATTTCCTACAACAGTTCAATAAACAGTAAAAAATTAAATCACTTACATTTTAGATGCTATATTGGCTGTTTTTGTTGTGTTTCAGCAGCGAAAATAGTTCCAAACAACACAGCAGAACCACGGCACATGTCACAGGAACACTCGACGTGTTTTCATTACTGAATCATTCAGCATTTTGAACGAATCGATTGAGTCAAAGATTCAAAGACACATTCAAAAACATCGGTCTCATTCTTGAATGATCAGCCGTTTGAACGAATCGTTTGAATGAATGAATTGAATGACTCACTCATTAAGACGGTCGCCTGCCACCACCTACTGGCGGTTTAGTGTTAAATGTTTAAAAGTAGTATCATTCTTTCCCAGTTTCTTATGTAAATTTAAATAAATGTCATAACATTATTTTATGCAATTGTGTTTTTTCAGTGTAAATGATTTAATTTGATCAGCCCCTAGAGTAACAGCCCATAGTGTCTTATTATTCGAAATAATACACCAGAATTTATAGTTTACCCACCTCTTTTTTTACCACTACACCTCTGACCATAGTGTACATTAATTTACCACGTTCTAGCATGATTTATCATTATTTACAGTGATTGGGGCTTGGATGATTGGATTTTAATGTGATTCTAGGAATATAGTATAGCTATTTACCACGTTAATAGCAATTATGTGAAGATTCAGAACAACTGAAGTGATAAACTTTGACAAAAAAAATGATTGTGATCAATATTTGACTAAATGTGATTGCAAATGTTAAAATAGATCATTAATAAAGTCATAATATTAATTATAGTTGAGTAGTGAGACACTTACTATTTTGAACAGCAGAGGGCAGTAAAACACCACTTATTGGCTTAATAGACCATCATTTTGATATCATTTCACCTTTTTTAACTGTTATTTAGGCATATTTTGTCAGATCTGTCTGAAAATGTTCATGATTATTTAATGTCACGTGTTCTGACTTGTTTATTGAAGAGATCAACGCTTTCAGGGACACTGAAAGTGTAGTAATAGATGGCTTCAACACACTAAATGTTGAAGCCATCCTATTATAGTCATCCACATGACGTAGTTCAACTTTTTGTTATAATTATTGATCTAGAGAGTCCAGAGAATTGTACTGCACTGGTTTTAACATTATGATATGATCAGAGATGGAAAACACCATTTACAGCCAATACTGGCAATTTACCATTGGAAATACATGGTTTTAAAGCTTTTTAACAGTTATAGCGCCACCTATGGTCCGATCTCCATGAAACTGTGCATGCTTCTTCAACATGTTATGACACATATGCTCATCAATTTTTGTAAAGTTCTGAGTTTTCCTTTAGGATTTACAGGCTTTTGGGGGCTTTTTGTCACGCCCTTTTGTAAATGACCCTGTTATAGCAAGACAAATGACAAAGTTGAACTTTTTTTGGATAATTATTGATCAAGAGAGTCCAAAGAATTATCCTAGACTAGTCTGGTTCCGATCGGGCAAAAAACCAGGGACTAGTTCGCAAAAGTAGGTTTTTAACATATTCGTGAATATTTAACGAACGAATTGATTGACAGCAATGGTTCTTGAGGCAAAGTTGTTCATCATGAGGAGATCTATCAATTGATATACATTTTGTGGGGGTGTTTGCAACACCACGTGATTACAGAGCAATAAAACTCGTTAGCGCCAACTAGTGGCCGATTTCTTTCAAAATTCTTACAGACCTCTAGGGCCATGAGTCGAACATTCCCAACGAGTTTCGTTCCGATCGGCCTTCGTTAACCTTGTTTCATAGATGCTCAAACTTCATTGGCCGATGGCGGCCATGTTTTTTTGAGATACACCAATGTCCTTATAGACTTACATGAGGCCTTGGACCAAGACACTGCATACCAATTTTCAAGTCAATCGGACTGACGGTCAGGTGTTTATCTGTTTTTTTCATTTTATAGCGCCACCTAGTGTTCAATCGTCGCGATTTTTTTACTGTCACCTCAAATTGAACTCTTACACATGTGTACCGAGTTTGGTGAAGATATCTCATTTACTTCTCGAGCTATAGCCATTTTAGTAAAATAGGCTCCTCCCACAACGTTTATTTTGCTTCCCCTAGCGACCGGAACGAGAAATTTCAACATTTTTTTGATAATTATTGATCTTCAGACTCCAGAGAACATTTCTGCACTGGTTTGGTTCCGATCGGGCAAAAAACCAGGGACTAGTTCGCAAAAGTAGTTTTTCGACAAAATTCAAAATGGCGGAAAATCTATCATGACGGAAATGAAATCGGAGATATACGTTTTTTTCGTCAGGTGACCAGCTTTCCAACGATATAAGACACTTGAGTGTACGACTTACGGTCTAGGAGTTATGAGCAGTTTCGCGCAATTGGTCGCTATAGCGCCACCTATGGGCCAATCGGGCTCATAATTTGATAACCTCTCCTCGATTTTTGTACTACCATCTGACAAAGTTTCAGAGCTCTAGCCCTTACGGTTTGGGCTGCACGATGCGTTTTAGGGAGAATAATAATAATAATAATCAGTACAATAGGGTTTCAGCATGCTTGAACCCCTAATAATTAAAGCTGCAAGCAGCATTTAGCGGGGTTCAAGCAGTTTAGGCCTTTAAGGCCTTTAAGCACAAAAGCATCAAAAGACATTAAGGTTTAAGTTTCAATAATGGCAATTTACCATAGGGAATACATTGTTTTTAACATTTTTAACAGTTATAGCGCCACCTATAGTCCGATCTCCATGAAACTTTGCATGCTTGTTGAATAAGTTATGACACATGTGCTCATCAATTTTTGTGAAGTTCTGACTTTTCCTTTAGGATTTATAGGCTTTTGGGTGCATTTTGTCATGCCCCCTTTTATAAATGACCCTGTTATAGCAAAACAAATGACAAAGTTCAACTTTTTTTGATAATTATTGATCTAGAGAGTCCAAAGAATTATCCTAGACTGGTCTGGTTCCGATCGGGCAAAAAACCAGGGACTAGTTCGCAAAAGTACGTTTTTAACATATTCGTGAATATTTAACGAACGATTTGATTGACAGCAATGGTTCTTGAGGCAAAGTTGTTCAGCATGAGGAGATCTATCAATTGATATACATATTGTGGGGGTGTGTGCAACACCACGTGATAACAGAGCCATAAAACTCGTTAGCGCCAACTAGTGGCCGATTTCTTTCAAAATTCTTACAGACCTCTAGGGCCATGAGTCAAACATGCCCAACGAGTTTCGTTCCGATCGGCCTTCGTTAACCTTGTTTCATAGATGCTCAAACTTCATTGGCCGATGGCGGCCATGTTTTTTTAGATACGCCAATGTCCTCATAGATATACATGGGGCCTTGGTCCAAGACACTGCATACCAATTTTCAAGTCAATCGGACTAACGGTCATGTGGTCATAGCCCTTTTTTATGTTTTTTTCATTTATAGCGCCACCTAGTGTTCAATCGTCGCTATTTTTTTACTGTGACCTCAAATTGAACTCTTACACATGTGTACCGAGTTTGGTGAAGATATCTCATTTACTTCTCGAGTTATAGCCATTTTAGTAAAATAGGCTCCTCCCACAACGTTTATTTTGCTTCCCCTAGCGACCGGAACGAGAAATTTCAACATTTTTTTGATAATTATTGATCTTCAGACTCCAGAGAACATTTCTGCACTGGTTTGGTTCCGATCGGGCAAAAAACCAGGGACTAGTTCGCAAAAGTAGTTTTTCGACAAAATTCAAAATGGCGGAAAATCTATCATGACGGAAATGAAATCGGAGATATACGTTTTTTTCGTCAGGTGACCAGCTTTCCAAGGATATAAAACACTTGAGTGTACGACTTACGGTCTAGGAGTTATGAGCAGTTTCGCGCAATTGGTCGCTATAGCGCCACCTATGGGCCAATCGGGCTCATAATTTGATAACCTCTCCTCGATTTTTGTACTACCATCTGACAAAGTTTCAGAGCTCTAGCCCTTACGGTTTGGGCTGCACGATGCGTTTTAGGGGAGAATAATAATAATAATAATAATTAAAGCTGCAAGCAGCATTTTGCGGGGTTCAAGCAGTTTAGGCCTTTAAGGCCTTTAAGCACAAAAGCATCAAAAGACATTCAGTTTTATGTAGCAAGCATTATTTACCATGATAAACCATATTTCAATGTGATTTTTCATGATTTACCATGTTCTAGTATGATTTACCATGAATCTAACATGATTTTCCATAGTTTACCTTGATATACCATGTTATAGGATGGTTTACCACAATATAGCAAGTGAAAAGACTATTAATAAGAAAAGTGGCCAGCAGAGGGCAGTAGAAGACCACTTATTGGCACACTTCCATTTTGAAATGCTTTGTTTCTCCACTATTCTGCACTAAAGCAAACCATTTTTTTCATGTTAACTTCATAAAGCATGCTTACACACAAACGCACGCACACGCACACACACACACACAAACACACACACACATTTATAGTGTGTACAGTATATGTATAGTTTGACTGCAAAACATTAACAAAAAGAAATTTGTTAAATAAATTAACTATGCAAAATATAGTGTGTACTAGGGGTGGAGCCGAATACGGTATTCGGAAAGGCACAAATAATGTGTTTTTTACGAATACTTATTCCGAACAAATACTTAAAAAATATTTGTGTTCGGGAACAAGAAATACTGTATGTCAAAAAGCTGCGTTCCTCACGAGACCGCAGTGCGCGAGTTGAGTGAGCGACGTTCAGGAAGAGGTGACTGACACAGGCTGCTCCACACAGCAACAGAGAGGGCTCGGCTGAGCGAAAAAACACTTAACTGCATCACTATTTTTGTTGAATAGATGTTTGTACCTTAACTAGGTTCCAGAGGCAGTTTATAACTTTCGGGAAGCGGAGTTTGATCGGGAGTATATTCCATTATTGACGTCTGCAGACGAGTGCTCTCCTGTTCGCTCTGTTTACGTAGCTCTGTTAGCTTGGTAACGGTATTTATTTGTTTCTTATATGGCTTGGTTGAATTCTAATGTAGAGTGCGGTCTGTTGTTATAACAGGCCGCTGCTTATAAGTATAACACACCGTTGCCATGAAAAACAGAGCGTTGCCATGGATTCTAAACGTAGAGACAGAACGGACTATTTTTCTTTTTTATCGGCAATCGTTTTTTAAATCAATAAACTCCTGTTTATATCTATATTTTGAGTCAAATTATTGATTTACTTGGTAGGTAGCAATGTAATAAGCAGGGTAATGTAGAGCGAGGCGGTTGTTATAGCGAATACAAACCCGCAGGCTTTGCGTAATCCCTAACTTATTCTGCGTCCTTCACCGTGGTGTTGGGGTTCATAATGTTCACAATTGTATTTTATTAGTTGTTGGTTTAACCATGGTTCATGAGGTAATGGCTGACTGTTATTTTCTTCTCAATGACTTTTCTTGTTACATGTTCATTGCTGGATTTATAGAAAAACACCAACCAATATTGCATAATGGATATAATTAAATAATTCATAATAGTAATTGAAAAGATTTCCTTTCTAATCTCTTTCAACTCCATTTCGCTTTTTCAATGAGACTCTGCCACTTCACCATGCACGACTCACCTGTTGCCTATAAATTGATTGTTAACCCTTTGGCTCATTCTTTGCACTCTTTCCTGGCACTTTGATGTGTGTCTTCATGAATTACGTGAGTCCATCTATTAATTTGATTGTGTTTACATTGTTTATGCCTTTTTATGATTTAATGTCACTGTCAGCCTGTGCGCTGCTAATTGATTAATTTGTTTGCCAGACATGTGCCCTGAGCCATGTTGAAAGATTGTTTGTTTCAATGATTTTTTTATTGTATTATTTCTTTATCTCCTTATGCGACAACACACAAACAATGCATTGATCCAAAGTCAACAGGCACCTAAGACGAAATCTTATATTGCGCTGCATTACTGTGTTGTTGACTATTACTGACGGTAAGGTTGTACTGTTGACCCTCGCGCAGCCTCTCGAGCAGAAATCTACACAAATGAGCGCAGAACACACTCAGACCCCATTTACACCTGGTATTAAAATGCGATCTGTATCCAGATAAGTTATCCGGATAATAAAAAAACGCATGTTAATGCAAGGTGTAAATGCGTTGTGATCGCGATTGGATCTGCCTGACCACATCTGCAGGTAGTCTGGCTCGCATTGTGTCCGGATCTTTACTAGGTGTAAACGCAATCTGGTTGTTGAAACCACATATGTATATTTTACTCCTCCCAAAAAGGCAAAAAAATAAACGAGTAAGCTTGTTATATAGGCTATATGTCATGTTATAGTCAGATATGACGGCGCTACTGCGACACGGATCACCCATCACCGCAGCTGAGCGTCTATTCATCGAGCCAACGTGCAAACATCGCAAATAAAAGTGAAAGTAAGTCACAGACGCTTAACACACAATCATCTTCAAGTAAAGAAACGAAATTATCTTACCAGCGGTGTTGCCACTCTTTTATTGATGTCTTTGATTTGGAAATTAGCTGATGATCAACGAAATGCAGCTCATATCTGTTGCTTTTGGTGTCGTTCAATCCATTAAATCTGCATACGCGGGAGTTTAAGATCGGATTTATATCCGTTTTGCAAAAACACATTTATGTGGCCAGGTGTAAATGGAATCGGTACTTATTATCCGGATAACTTGTCTGGATACAGATCGCATTTTAATACCAGGTGTAAATGGGGTCTCTTATTTTTCCTGAACACCATCACGATTGAAAATGTGACATTGATTTCCTACAACAGTTCAATAAACAGTAAAAAATTAAATCACTTACATTTTAGATGCTATATTGGCTGTTTTTGTTGTGTTTCAGCAGCGAAAATAGTTCCAAACAATAATCACAGCAGAACCACGGCACATGTCACAGGAACACTCGACGTGTTTTCATTACTGAATCATTCAGCATTTTGAACGAATCGATTGAGTCAAAGATTCAAAGACACATTCAAAAACATCGGTCTCATTCTTGAATGATCAGCCGTTTGAACGAATCGTTTGAATGAATGAATTGAATGACTCACTCATTAAGACGGTCGCCTGCCACCACCTACTGGCGGTTTAGTGTTAAATGTTTAAAAGTAGTATCATTCTTTCCCAGTTTCTTATGTAAATTTAAATAAATGTCATAACATTATTTTATGCAATTGTGATTTTTCAGTGTAAATGATTTAATTTGATCAGACCCTAGAGTAACAGCCCATAGTGTCTTATTATTCGAAATAATACACCAGAATTTATAGTTTACCCACCTCTTTTTTTTACCACTACACCTCTGACCATAGTGTACATTAATTTACCACGTTCTAGCATGATTTATCATTATTTACAGTGATTGGGGCTTGGATGATTGGATTTTAATGTGATTCTAGGAATATAGTATAGCTATTTACCACGTTAATAGCAATTATGTGAAGATTCAGAACAACTGAAGTGATAAACTTTGACAAAAAAAATGATTGTGTTCAATATTTGACTAAATGTGATTGCAAATGTTAAAATAGTTAATTAATAAAGTCATAATATTAATTATAGTTGAGTAGTGAGACAATTACTATTTTGAACAGCAGAGGGCAGTAAAACACCACTTATTGGCTTAATAGACCATCATATTGATATCATTTCACCTTTTTAACTGTTATTTAGGCATATTCTGTCAGATCTGTCTGAAAATGTTCATGATTATTTAATGTCACATGTTCTGACTTGTTTATTGAAGAGATCAACGCTTTCAGGGACACTGAAAGTGTAGTAATAGATGGCTTCAACACACTAAATGTTGAAGCCATCCTATTATAGTCATCCACATGACGTAGTTCAACTTTTTCTTTTAATTATTTATCTAGAGAGTCCAGAGAATTGTACTGCACTGGTTTTAACATTATGATATGATCAGAGATGGAAAACACCATTTACAGTCAATAATGGCAAATTACCATTGGAAATACATGGTTTTAAAGCTTTTTAACAGTTATAGCGCCACCTATGGTCCGATCTCCATGAAACTGTGCATGCTTCTTCAACATGTTATGACACATATGCTCATCAATTTTTGTAAAGTTCTGAGTTTTCCTTTAGGATTTACAGGCTTTTGGGGGCTTTTTGTCACGCCCTTTTGTAAATGACCCTGTTATAGCAAGACAAATGACAAAGTTGAACTTTTTTTGGATAATTATTGATCAAGAGAGTCCAAGAATTATCCTAGACTAGTCTGGTTCCGATCGGGCAAAAAACCAGGGACTAGTTCGCAAAAGTAGGTTTTTAACATATTCGTGAATATTTAACGAACGAATTGATTGACAGCAATGGTTCTTGAGGCAAAGTTGTTCATCATGAGGAGATCTATCAATTGATATACATTTTGTGGGGTGTGTGCAACACCACGTGATTACAGAGCAATAAAACTCGTTAGCGCCAACTAGTGGCCGATTTCTTTCAAAATTCTTACAGACCTCTAGGGCCATGAGTCGAACATTCCCAACGAGTTTCGTTCCGATCGGCCTTCGTTAACCTTGTTTCATAGATGCTCAAACTTCATTGGCCGATGGCGGCCATGTTTTTGAGATACACCAATGTCCTTATAGACTTACATGAGGCTTGGACCAAGACACTGCATACCAATTTTCAAGTCAATCGGACTGACGGTCAGTTGTTTATCTGTTTTTTCATTTTATAGCGCCACCTAGTGTTCAATCGTCGCGATTTTTTTACTGTCACCTCAAATTGAACTCTTACACATGTGTACCGAGTTTGGTGAAGATATCTCATTTACTTCTCGAGCTATAGCCATTTTAGTAAAATAGGCTCCTCCCACAACGTTTATTTTGCTTCCCCTAGCGACCGGAACGAGAAATTTCAACATTTTTTTGATAATTATTGATCTTCAGACTCCAGAGAACATTTCTGCACTGGTTTGGTTCCGATCGGGCAAAAATCCAGGGACTAGTTCGCAAAAGTAGTTTTTCGACAAAATTCAAAATGGCGGAAAAATTTGCATACCGGAAATGAAATCGGAGATATACGTTTTTTTCGTCAGGTGACCAGCTTTCCAATGATATAAGACACTTGAGTGTACGACTTACGGTCTAGGAGTTATGAGCAGTTTCGCGCAAATTGGTCGCTATAGCGCCACCTATGGGCCAATCGGGCTCATAATTTGATAACTTCTCTCGATTTTTGTACTACCATCTGACAAAGTTTCAGAGCTGCAGCCCTTACGGTTTGGTCTGCACGATGCGTTTTAGGGAGAATATATAATAATAATAATAATAATAATTAAAGCTGCAAGCAGCATTTGCGGGGGTTCAAGCAGTTTAGGCCTTTAAGGCCTTAAGC
>NW_024121382.1:24778-36014 GCF_016745375.1 Pimephales promelas | reverse complement strand
CCTCGAGAGCCACTAGAGGGCACCCTCTCCCCATGTTTGTTTCCCCTTGGACTCTTTGTGTTTCATTAGTTTCAGCTGTGTTTCATTATTGGTTATTGAGTTCCTTATTTAAGCCTGAGTTCCCTATCGAGGGAACTCAACACTGCGTCGATAAAATCGACTCTTTGGGGACGCTCCCTAAGCGTGCGCCTCTGAAGTATGAATGAAACTAATCCAATCCTGATTGGTGTTGCGTCGTGACGTAACATGTGACGGCATACCCGGAAGTATAAAAGTGACGCTGTCACAACACACACTAGCTTTCGCTCTTCAGCAAGCGCTTTATGTTGAAACTGTCTGTCTTATTTGGTGTTGTTTGTCTTATTATTGAAAGAAAGTATGGCCAGTGAACAATTCAAGAGGTGTGTGCATCCCTGCCCTCGTTTCATCACGGGTGGGGACGCACACTCTCTATGTGTGTATTGTTTGGGAGTGCAGCACGCACGGGCAGCTCTCGAGGGGGCTGCTTGTGAAATGTGTGAGGCTTTGCCTATTAGAGTGCTGCGCTCCCGGCTGGCGTGCTTTGACGAGCACGGTCAGGCTCGCGTTCCCCAGGGTTCCGGTCCCGCATATGTCGAGGCGATGCGGCGACTGAGATCCTGGGGTTCGCAGCGGGATCTGGCGGAGGAGAGTGAGAATGCTGAGGCATTTTTCTCGCTCGCCATCGGCTGTCCCGCAGCCTCTGAGAGTGGTGTGGGAGCCCGCGCTGCGGTTTCTCCTACCCGCGATCAGGTCCCGGTGCTTGAGCTGTCTACTTCTGAGGAAGGGGACGTGCTCAGCATCGATGCGGACGACCGTGATCTCAGCACGCCATCACGCGGCCTGGGTTATGAGGAGCTGGTGGAGGTTGTGACACGCGCTGTGGCCAGACTAAACATCAGCTGGCCACAACATGAGCAGGAAACGCAAGTCACCAGTAAAATGGACGAGCGTTACCTGCCAGCGCAGGTCACAGCCTCACCGCCGGGGTCTGCCGTTTTTCCCTGATCTCCATAAAGAGATCTCGAGAACGTGGGAAAGACCGCATTCGTCCCGTATTTCGAGTCCCAATGTAATAGATTACAGCAATGTTATGGGGCTCGAGATATGGGATATGGGAAGATGCCGAAGGTGGAGGAGGCTTTAGCGAGCTATCTCTCTCCCGAATCGGCGTCTTCCCTAAAGACCCCGGTGTTGCCTAGTAAGCCCTGCAGAGAGACATCTGCATTGGTGGGCAGGGCTTACATGGCGGCGGGTCGGGCTGGTTCGTGTCTGCACTCAATGGCGATTTTGCAGGCATACCAGGCCGACCTCCTGAAAGATTTGGATGAGGGGGAGGGGCCTACTCCTGAAGATGTCGCGGAGTTGAGGAAGGCCGCAGATTTGTCTCTCCGGGCCACTAGGGAAGCGGCCAGCGCTATTGGCCGCTCTATGGCGGCCATGGTGGCCACGGAGAGGCATCTGTGGCTGAACTTATCCGGTATTAAAGAAAAGGATAGGTCCTTCCTGCTGGATGCGCCGCTTTCGGCTTCTGGCCTGTTCGGCGACGCCGTTAATTCGGTTGTCGACAGGTTTCAGGAGTCGAGAAAACAATCTGCGGCGTTCCAGCAGTACCTCCCCCGGAAAGCGAAGGCCAAATCTAGTAGGGGGGCAAAGCAATCAGCCCCAGCCATCAGCCAGCTCCTCCCACAGGGCAGAGCAGAAGGAGAGCGTTTCCTCTAGAGCCCCCCTCCGGGGTCTTGGCAACAGAGGAAACGCTCCCAAAAACCGAAGTCCTCCAGCCAGAGGGGCGACCTGAGGGACGTCATTCAGGCTAAGAGGACTTCGGAAAAGAGGTCCTAGCCAAGGCAGGACTTCAGAGGGCTGCCCCCTCCGCAGTGAGACAACCGAGGTTGTTCTCACAACGGGCCCTCTAGAAAAGATGCAGGTCCGCCGTTAACAGCGCTTCGGGCCGCATCAATTTCCAGCGAAAAGACACCAGAGGCCAGCCTCGAGAGGCTGGTACCCTTAGCAGATTTTGTAGAGGGATGGTATCATCTTCCCAACATATCTCCATGGGTCCTGCAGATAATACGAGTTGGGTACAGACTGCAGTTCGCGCACCGCCCCCCAAGTTCTCTGGGGTGGTGCTCACTGCGGTGGTCCCAGAGCAGGCTCAGGTGTTGGAACAAGAAGTACAGACTCTGCTGTCGAAAGGAGCCATAGAACGTGTTCTTCCGGTAGACAGGGAGTCCGGGTTTTACAGCCGGTACTTTATAGTTCCAAAGAAGGATGGGGGGTTAAGGCCAATTTTGGATCTCAGGGTGTTGAACCGGTCTCTGAGAAGGTTCAAATTCAGAATGTTGACCATTCCAACAATCGTGAGTCAAATCAGATCCGAGGACTGGTTTGTCACGATAGATCTGAAAGACGCCTATTTTCACATCTCCATCCTTCCTTGTCACAGGAGGTACCTGAGGTTCGCTTTCGGGGGCGAAGCATACCAATATCGGGTTCTTCCGTTCGGCCTAGCACTCTCTCCCCGCACATTTACCAAGTGTATGGACGTGGCCCTTGCTCCACTGAGACTTCAGGGGATTCGCGTATTGAATTATCTCGACGACTGGCTTATTTTGGCCCAGTCTCGGGAGATGGCAGTTCGCATCGAGATGTCGTTCTTGGCCATATTCAAAAATTGGGGTTAAGACTCAATTTGAAGAAGAGTGTGCTAGAACCGTCCCAGGGCACGACCTTTTTGGGAGTCGTGTGGAACTCGATTACAATGCAGGCACGTATGTCTCCCCGCACGTATCGAGTCAATTCTGGCGATGGTGTCCAGGGTGAGGCTAGGTCAGGCCGTCACTGTGAAACACTTTCAAAGGATGCTGGGCCTCATGCAGCGGCATCCAACATTATTCCTCTGGGCCTCCTTCACATGAGGCCCCTCCAGTGGTGGTTGAAGACCAAGGGGTTCTCACCCAAAAGGAAATCCGTTCCGTATGATCAGAGTAACGCGCAAGTGCCTTCAGTCTCTGCAAATATGGAAGAAGCCTTGGTTCCTATCCCAAGGGCCAGTGTTGGGGTGTCATGTCGCCGGGGAAACCGTTTCGACAGACGCCTCCCTTACGGGCTGGGGCGCGGTCATGGACGGCCGCTTTACCAGGGGTCTGTGGCAGGACCATCATCGCACTTGGCATATAAATTGCCTGGAGATGATGGCGGTATTCAAGGCTTTGAGGAGCTTCCTCCCAGACATCGAGGGTCGCCACGTCCTTATACGGGACAGACAATACGTCAGTGGTGGCCTATCTGAACCGACAGGGGGGACTCAGATCGCGCCCTCTGTGCAAACTGGCGCATCAGATTATCCTTTGGTCCCAGGGAAAGATATTGTCAATAAGGGCAATGTATATCCCAGGGGTTCAGAATCGGGGAGCAGACATCCTGTCGAGGCAGGGGCTGAGGCCCGGGGAATGGAGACTTCATCCGGATGTGGTGAAGTCGATATGGGAGAGGTTCGGACCGATGGAAGTGGATCTGTTTGCGTCTCGAGAGACGTCCTACTGTCCACTTTGGTTCTCCCTCTCACATCCAGCCCCACTGGGGTTGGATGCCATGGTTACAGGCTTGGCCGAGGCTTCGCCTGTATGCTTTCCCCCGATCGCTCTGCTCCCAGGGGTCCTGGAGAGGGTCCGTCAAGAGGGCATCAGTCTACTTCTGGTTGCCCCGAGATGGCCGACACGAGTATGGTTCTCGGATATAATATCACTCCTCATAGCTCCGCCATGGCCGATTCCTCTGAGGAGGGATCTATTGTCTCAGGCGGAGGGCACAATCTTCCACCCTCGCCCAGAGTTGTGGAAGCTGTGGGTCTGGCCTCTGAGGGGGTTCAGTACCTAAATGCTGGCTTATCAGCTGAGGTGGTTGAAACCATACTTAGCTCTAGGGGCCCATCTACCAGGAGATTATATGGCCTCAAGTGGAAGGTGTTTCACACTTGGTGTGGAGAACGAAGGTTGGATCCAGTAAACTGCCCAGTGGCTTCAGTTCTGGAATTCCTTCAGGATCGTTTCTCTGCGGGTCTCTCCCCGTCCACTCTTAAGGTGTACGTGGCTGCCGTTTCGGCTTTCCACGCGCCAGTAGATGGTGGACCTCTGGGGAGGCACCAGTTGGTCATTAGGTTTCTCCGTGGTGCTTGGAGGATGAGGCCGGCGATCAGGTCCAGGGTGCCTGCCTGGGATCTGGCAATAGTTCTGGAAGGGTTGTCCCTCGCTCCCTTCGAACCTTTAGAGTCGGCTTCGCCTAAGGACTTAACGTTGAAAATGGTCTTTCTCTTAGCGATTACCTCTCTTAAGAGGGTGGGAGATCTCCAGGCCCTGGCGGTAACGCCAGCTTGCTTGGAGTTTGCCCCTGGCAAAGTAAAGGCCTTTTTGCACCCGAGTCCGGGCTACGTGCCTAAAGTTCCTTCGAGTACGGCTCGCTCTGTAGTCCTTCAGGCATTCCATCCTCCACCTCATGTGTCGGCGAGAAGAGAGGCTTCACTTGCTCTGCCCCGTCAGAGCTTTGAGTGTATACTTGGAAAAGTCTGCTTCTTGGAGAAGATCTGACCAGTTGTTAGTATGCTTTGGGTCACCTAAGAGGGGGCTCCCGGCGACCAAACAAACTATAAGTAACTGGATTGTCCAGGCTATTACTGAGGCTTACAAGGTGCGTGGGGTTCCTTCACCTTTGGCCTTAAGGGCTCACTCGACTAGAGGCATGGCTTCCTCTAGGGCCCTTCTGTCGGGAGTACCTCTGCAGGAGATTTGTGAGGCAGCCGGCTGGGCTACCCCGCATACTTTCATCAGGTTTTACAGTCTCAGCCTTCCCAGTACGCCCGGTGCACACGTACTCGGCCCTTGCTGAGTGCCTAATCAGTTTCACTCTGGGGCGGGTCTGTTCGGTGCGTGGCCTAGTGGGTACTCGTTCCCCAAAGAGTCGATTTTATCGACGCAGTGTTGAGTTCCCTCGATAGGGAACGTCTCGGGTTATGACTATAACCCTTGTTCCCTGAGAAGGGAACGAGACACTGCGTCGTGTTGCCACGCCCCCTTTTCAGACCCTTGAGCGTCTTGCTTCATCGCGAGGCTAGTGTGTGTTGTGACAGCGTCACTTTTATACTTCCGGGTATGCCGTCACATGTTACGTCACGACGCAACACCAATCAGGATTGGATTAGTTTCATTCATACTTCAGAGGCGCACGCTTAGGGAGCGTCCCCAAAGAGTCGATTTTATCGACGCAGTGTCTCGTTCCCTTCTCAGGGAACAAGGGTTATAGTCATAACCCGAGACGTTTTCCCTGTGTCCCTTGCGAAGTCTTGTTACCCTGTAAGCGTACAATTCCGAGCGTTATTCCCTGTTCTGTGTCTCCGTGTTTCCCTGGACTCTTGACCCTTGCCTGTTTCCTGGACTGCTCTCGAACCTGTGCTGCCTGCCTCGACCATTGCCTGTTTAGACCACGAGTTTACTGGATTGCCCCTTTGTTTAACTGTTTGCCAGTTTTCATGTCTGCTTGTCTTAATAAAGTGCTGCACATGGATCCGACCGTCTCTGTCCGTACGTTACAGAGACGGTCGGATCCATGTGCAGCACTTTATTAAGACAAGCAGACATGAAAACTGGCAAACAGTTAAACAAAGGGGCAATCCAGTAAACTCGTGGTCTAAACAGGCAATGGTCGAGGCAGGCAGCACAGGTTCGAGAGCAGTCCAGGAAACAGGCAAGGGTCAAGAGTCCAGGGAAACACGGAGACACAGAACAGGGAATAACGCTCGGAATTGTACGCTTACAGGGTAACAAGACTTCGCAAGGGACACAGGGAAAACTCAGGCTTAAATAAGGAACTCAATAACCAATAATGAAACACAGCTGAAACTAATGAAACACAAAGAGTCCAAGGGGAAACAAACATGGGGAGAGGGTGCCCTCTAGTGGCTCTCGAGGGCACCACGGCTGCTGATCGTCACAGACACCATGAAAGTAATTTTTTCATCATAGGTTTTTTTCGGTTTCTGAGTTGGGTGTATAAGTTTCCAAATCTAACTTTATATTGCCTTAATCCCTGTCTTGTTGGCTCAAACATAGCACCGTTTTGAAACATGTCAGCAATTTCTAGCGACTGTTAGCTAGGTTTAAAATATGTAATACACAGCGGGGTTAATTCTAACACAGTGTTTCAACTAAGACGCCAAGTGTACAATGATAATCAAATGAAAACGGAGTCACACAACTTTTCAGGTTTGAGTATACATTTAATTTGTTAGACTTTGTCACAAACAATGTTGGGATTTAAAATGTTTAAAATTTAGTGTACTATGAATGATAACTTGTTTATTTATTTATTAAAAATATGGCCTGTTATTAATGCAATAAACCCTTTAAATTTTTATTTTAAGCTCATTTGTATTATCATTACTGTTATTGTTAATAATAATAATAATAATTGTACATCATGCAGCTGCCACACACAAATCTAATTTAATTGGAATTACAATATTTATAATTTTATTTATTAATATTTAATGCAAAACTGTGCAGCCCTTTTTTATGTCTCTATCCATGATATTGACCCATAACAGAAGGATGATTGGATGAGGGATATGTATGGATATCTGTCTATACAGATGCACAAACAATATCAAACTATACAAATAAAATAGTACTGAATTATGTGTGTTACACACAAGTGTTACAACTAACCCCTGTGTCTGTTACAATTAACCCCACATATGGGGTAAGTTGTAACATTTGCACTTCTGTCACTTTCAGTGCAACTGTACGAAAATGGTAGGTCCTAGAAAAAAACTTTAAGTGTTCATTTGTAGCAGAGATGTGTATGTTGCTTGTGTAAAAAAAAGTATTAATCTAACCTAATTATTTTTAAATTAATTGAGCCAAAACCAAAAAGCATTAGGTTGTGCCCCGCTCTCCCCTACTGTACAGAAGTTCACATGAAGCTCAAGGAGAAATAAACACAACAGAGGCCATAACCATTAGGGTGTGCAAAAATGATGAGACATCAGTTGGGATCCTGACAGTCTTGGAAACCACCCCATCAATTAATGTGCTTACATGCGATAATCTTAGTTATTTACAGACTTTTTTTTTTACAGTTTAGTATGCCACTATTTGGTGTTTTGGCTGACTTCGATGATCCTGCTCTCTACTCTCTGGCTCATTGTGTTTAGAGATACGGCCACAGAGTGAGGTGTGCTTGGCTAGTTTAAGCTTAAGTTCTTCAGCTCTTCCTCTCATTTCAGCTCTTTCTTTCTCACTCTTTGCTTCTGCTGTTTGTTACATGCTGAGTTGGCAGTGTGTTTTGGCACTACCCTTGGCCCCCTTCTGCATAGGCTGCCATTTATTTTGCCAGCTTCACTTTTCAATTTCAAACTGCACTGCGTGTGTGTGCAGTGTAAGCTCTTGCAAGTTTTCCAGAGTAACACATTCTGAAACACATTCACACCAACACGCTCACAATGGTCCATACAAACACACAAATGCCAACTTACCTCATTGGCAGGCATTTAGACAATGAGTCACTATAATTATCATTCTATGAATACCTGGAACTCCCAGAATTGTCACAAACTCTCTATTACAAATGAAATAATCTGGATCTGGGGATCTGTGCTACGCACTACAGAGCAAATGCTGTATAGTTAAAGGACAACTCCGGCGGAAAACAAATGGTCTAATAACACATTGGCACCTAGTCGGCTGTTCTCTGAGATTTGTGTTCATGATAATCGAATGTAAACAGTTTTATCTCTAAAAACTCTTTAGCATATAACTAGTATATAGGGCATAGAGTAATGAAAAAAAAAATGCTAGTTACCACTAACAAGGCTCAAAATAGCCCCACACTAACATAATGTAATATAATGAGGGTCCCTGCATGAAAACCGAAGCATAGAAAACTTTGTAAGTGTACAGACAGTTTAATAAGAAGATATTTTAGTCCACTTTGCGTATACAGGCAGGAGCCATCTTTGGAAAACAGTCTCGATTAGTCAAACCACAAACACCATGCCAAGTGAGCTGTCCGATCAGAATTATGTTTGTGAAATATAATTACATAGCATGAATTATATCTGTTTAAAGTCTGCGGCTGAGAGGGAGGGCAAGAGGTTTTTCGGGTCATTCATGCAAATCAATGAACAAGACTTACAGCTGGCTGACTAAAATCACACAATATTTGCTCTATATATCAGAAATAATTCCACCATTTTAAAACTTATTATTATCTTTAATTAGGGGTTCAAGCACGAAGTGCTGAAACCCTATTGTTTTTGTACTGATTTTTATTATTATTATTAGGGGTTCAAGCACGAAGTGCTGAAACCCTATTGTTTTTGTACTGATTTTTAGGGGTTCAAGCACGAAGTGCTGAAACCCTATTGTAATTGTATTGATTTTTATTATTATTAGGGGTTCAAGCACGAAGTGCTGAAACCCTATTGTAATTGTATTGATTTTTATTAGGTGTTCAAGCACGAAGTGCTGAAAACCTATTGTAATTGTACTGATTTTTATTATTAGGGGTTCAAGCACGAAGTGCTGAAACCCTATTGTAATTGTATTGATTTTTATTATTATTATTATTATTATTCTCCCCTAAAACGCATCGTGCAGCCCAAACCGTAAGGGCTAGAGCTCTGAAACTTTGTCAGATGGTAGTACAAAAATCGAGGAGAGGTTATCAAATTATGAGCCCGATTGGCCCATAGGTGGCGCTATAGCGACCAATTGCGCGAAACGGCTCATAACTCCTAGACCGTAAGTCGTACACTCAAGTGTCTTATATCATTGGAAAGCTGGTCACCTGACGAAAAAAACGTATATCTCCGATTTCATTTCCGGTATGGAAATTTTTCCGCCATTTTGAATTTTGTTGAAAAACTACTTTTGCGAACTAGTCCCTGGTTTTTTGCCCGATCGGAACCAAACCAGTGCAGAAATGTTCTCTGGAGTCTGAAGATCAATAATTATCAAAAAAAATGTTGAAATTTCTCGTTCCGGTTGCTAGGGGAAGCAAAATAAACGTTGTGGGAGGAGCCTATTTTACTAAAATGGCTATAACTCGAGAAGTAAATGAGATATCTTCACCAAACTCGGTACACATGTGTAAGAGTTCAATTTGAGGTCACAGTAAAAAAATAGCGACGATTGAACACTAGGTGGCGCTATAATATGAAAAAAACATAAAAAGGGCTATGACCACATGACCCTTAGTCCGATTGACTTGAAAATTGGTATGCAGTGTCTTGGACCAAGGCCCCATGTATATCTATGAGGACATTGGCGTATCTAAAAAAACATGGCCGCCATCGGCCAATGAAGTTTGTGCATCTATGAAACAAGGTTAACGAAAGCCGATCGGAACGAAACTCGTTGGGCATGTTTGACTCATGGCCCTAGAGGTCTGTAAGAATTTTGAAAGAAATCGGCCACTAGTTGGCGCTAACGAGTTTTATGGCTCTGTTATCACGTGGTGTTGCACACACCCCCACAATATGTATATCAATTGATAGATCTCCTCACGCTGAACAACTTTGCCTCAAGAACCATTGCTGTCAATCAAATCGTTCGTTAAATTTTCACGAATATGTTAAAAACGTACTTTTGCGAACTAGTCCCGGGTTTTTTGCCGGATCGGAACCACACCAGTCTAGGACAATTCTTTGGACACTCTAGATCAATAATTATCAAAAAAAAGTTGAACTTTGTCATTTGTTTTGCTATAACAGGGTCATTAATAAAAGGGGGCATGACAAAATGCACCCAAAAGCCTATAAATCCTAAAGGAAAAGTCAGAACTTCACAAAAATTGATGAGCACATGTGTCATAACTTATTCAACAAGCATGCAAAGTTTCATGGAGATCGGACTATAGGTGGCGCTATAACTGTTAAAAATGTTAAAAACAATGTATTCCCTATGGTAAATTGCCATTATTGAAACTTAAACCTTAATGTCTTTTGATGCTTTTGTGCTTAAAGGCCTTAAAGGCCTAAACTGCTTGAACCCCGCTAAATGCTGCTTGCAGCTTTAATTATTATTATTATTATTATTATTCCGCCGTAAAACGCATCGTGCAGCCCAAACCGTAAGAGCTGGATCTTTGAAACTTTGACAGCTGGTAGTACAAAAATCGAGGAGAGGTTATCAAATTATGAGCCATATTGGCCCATAGGTGGCGCTATAATAATCAATTGCGCGAAACTGCTCATATCTCCTAGAATGTAAGTTGTAGACTCAAGTGTCTTATATCACTGAAAAGCTGGATGCCTGAAGGACAAAACGTATATCTCGGATTTTTAATTTTATATGCAAATTTGTCCGCCATTTTGAATTTTATCTAAAACCTACTTTTGCGAACTAGTCCCTGGATTTTTGCCCGATCGGAACCAAACCAGTGCAGAAATGTTCTCTGGAGTCTGAATACCAATAATTATCGAAAAAAAGTTGTATTTTCGATTCAAGGTCGATAGGGGTGCAAAATGAACATTTTTGAAATTAGGCAATTTACTAAAATGGCTATAACTCAAGAAGTAAATAAGATATCTTCACCAATCTCAATAGAAATGTGTATGAGGACAGTTTGCGGTCACTGTAAAAATACTGCATCGATTGGTCACATGGTGGCGCTATAACATTAAATAAACATATAATTGGCTAAAAACCATCTGACCATTTGTCCAATTGACTTGAAAATTTGGTATGCAGTGTCTTGGTGGCAAGTTACCATGTATGTCTAAAAGGATATTGGCATATCTCAAAAAACATGGCCGCCATCAACCAATGAAGTTTGAGCACCTATTAGACGAGGTTAACGGAGGCTGATCGGAACGAAACTCGAGGGGCATATTCGACTGTGGCACTAGAGGTCTGTAAAAATTTTCATAGAAATCGGCCACTAGTTGGCGCTAAAGAGTTTTATGGCTCTGTATCACGTGGTGTTGCACACATCCCACAAAAATGAATATCATTTGATAGATCTCCTCATGATGAAACAACTTTGCCTCTAGAACCATTGCTGTCAATTGAATCGTTCATTAAATATTCACAAATATGTTGAAAACCTACTTTTGCGAACTAGTCCCTGGTTTTTTGTCTGATCAAAACCAAACAGTCTAGGACAAATCTCTGGAGTCTCTAGATAAATAATTTATTGAAAAAAGTTGAACTTTTAATTTTTG
>NW_024121382.1:0-24278 GCF_016745375.1 Pimephales promelas | reverse complement strand
TCATCTGAATTTTCATATAGCTAACCTGAGCAAGCATTATTTTCTCCTATCTTCTTTCTCATTCTTGCTAAGGTCTTTTACTACCAAAACAAAATAATTAACACCTCAGACACCTGGAAATACTCACAATCATCCTGTCCCCATCCCACCTCCTCCTGACTGCTGGTGACTTTGCCAGCTATTCCACTAATAAGGTGGCAACCAGCTCTCATAAGTCTCACTTACAGTACACATGACCAATCTCCATCCGCACACATTCCACACTTCCTTCGTACCTTGGCTGCCTGCCAGATCTATCAAGTAATATATTTTTAGTTAACAGAGTTATATTACTGCTTGTATACAGTGTAATGAGTATAAAACATGAAAAGTAAGTAAATTAAAGGGTTAGTTCACCCAAAAAAAATGTAATTCTGTCAGTAATGACTCACTCTCGTGTTGTTCCAACCCTGTAAAACTTCAACGCATTCCTGCCCATTCTCACCCCCAAGGAGTCACCTAATATAACGCCTTGGGAATCATTTTGACCATGCTTCAATATCTGACGCTTTAGGCGCCCTTTGGCGTCAGTGAGATGACGCCCTAGGATCGCGTGTAACCCTACCCCAGACCTACACGTGTCATCTAATGCTAAGTTCACACTACAGGATTTTAAGCCCGATTTATGCCCGATTTGCAAATCGTTGAGCTCGTCGACAGGTCAGGGTGTTATCACGTGCAAAGCCAACAACGCAGCGAAAACGCTCGCAGACGCGACGCCGAGCCCAGAAAGAGCCGTCGCGCGACTCAATCTCAGTGATGTCATGATTACAGCCAATCATAGCAACGCATGGGTTGAGGTCACCAGGTAAATCTTAGTTGTATTTTTTTTCTTTTTTTTCCTCAGAGCAGATCGTCGCGCAAACAGTGTGCAGCACTAGTTTCTGTCTGATGTCCATATTCACGTGTTGTGTTCTCTTCTTCGCTGGGTTTTGGCGCAATATTTATTTGTTTATTTATTTATTTATTTATTGCGTGTTTTTTCGTGACAAAATGTGGTTTGTAGACAAGATAGAATCGTTGGGTGACAGAGTTGTTGTCAACTCGTTATTTATTTGATTATTTTCAGGATTTAGACCGTAACATAGTACTGAAACTCAATAGAGTCACAAATGATTTGCTCTATCATCCGATTGTGGTTGTATCTCTATGTAGTGCGTTGTCAACTCGTGTAGTGAGTTACCTCCATGTCGTGTGAACCGCACAGTCAGCCCGATGTTTTAAAATCATGTAGTGTGAACAAGGCAACTGACGCTTTTCCTTTAGTGTCAGTTAGATGACGGCATAGGATCGCATCATGTAACTGACGCTAAAGGGCGCTAAAGCGTCGAATATTGAAGCATGGGTCAAAAGGTGATGCCTTGGGGTGAGAATGCGTTGCGCTAATGGGTGAACTAACCTATTCCAAGGCGTCACCTTTATACTTTTGATGAAATCTGAGAGCTGGAACACTCCTTAGGTTGCTAGTTAATTGCATCTGCCAGCCCAGGAATGTTAGTCAAGACATCGTTAAAATAATCTCCCCAAAAAAAACTACTTTATTCAACCTTTGCCACAAGATGACACTCACAATCATTTGATGGGAAAGTGTGAAAGCCATTCATTTTGCGGCATTGGTAAACCACTCCTTTTCGGTCAAAAACTCTTGAAAGAGTTGTGTTCAGTAAGCTCTTTGGTCTTTTGCTCACAGAACAACCTCCTCGACAACAACCTGTGACCGTTGCTGAAACTGTACGGCTGGCAAGAGCAAACTCCAAAACTGCCTTTGACATTGTAAATCACCAGATCTCCAGTCCACCCTTTCTGACTTGGCATCACATGTTTGGTACTTGGGTGCCTTTAAACCTCACAGGCAGATATTTCAAGGTTTTAATAGTGTAGGGATGTCTGTGCACAGATAGCTAATCATTGGGTGCCTCAAGGTTCAGTGTTAATTAGGGCCCAAGCCCTGAAAGGGCGAAGGCCCTATTGTTTTCCTAAGGATTATTATATTAGGGCCAAGCCTGAAAGGGCGAAGGCCCTATTGTTTTCCTTCGATTATTATTTTTTTTTTTTTTTCTTATTTTTCTAACGACTATTCGGGCACTTTTGGGGCCTTTAACATGCTCGAAAACTCTTGAAACTTTGCACACGGGTCAGAACCCGCGGCCATCAGAGCCGGGCTGAAGCTGGTACCCGGGCGTGGCAGGGGGGCTCGACAGCGCCCCCTGGAACGGGGTCCGAACACTTGGTCCATAAATCAAACACGCTTGCATGTAATAATATGAAACTCGGTACACATGTTGATCTCATCGTTTCATCTATACCTCGCGCTCTTACTTTTTACCCCAGCCCAACAGGAAGTCGGCTATTGAGGTTTGTTTGTAAAACACTCGCAATGGAATGTTAAATACTCCTCCTAGAGCTTTGATCCAAGTTCGACGAAACTCAGTCAGCGTGAAGTCAAGACATTGAGGATGAAAGTTTGCGAGGGGATTTTTGATATCTCGAACGGTTTGGCCGTGGCGAGGAAACGAAATCATGGCGAGAAACGTGAACCAGGAAGTGTGTTATAACTTCAGCATACATTAACTGATCTTCATGAAACTTCAGCAGTGTGTTCGCTGTAAGAGGACGATCACATGGATGTGACTATTGTGAGTCAAAGTTATAGCGCCACCAACTGGCAGCAGGAAGTGTGTCACTTTCAAAATGCTTTGATATCACCCTTTTATTTTTACCCGATTTGCTTCAAACGTCATCTGTATAATGTAAACATACGGCAGATGTAGACCTGTAAATGGATTCTTGATATCTTTGAAACTGTTGCCGTGGCAACGCATCAAACTTTACCATTCTTTTAGGATGCTTTTGAGACTCTTAGCATGCTTCAAATTGCATGAAACTCGACAGACACATCACATTTATTAGCCAGTAGACATGTGCAACGTTTCAGAAACGGGTGTGGTGAGGGCTCAGTAGCGCCACCTTTTGACAAAAGTGGGGTTGTTAGTTTTATCTACAGTTACAAAAATCAGTATGTATATTGTACTCCTCGAGCCGGACAACTTTCTAATTGACACTCATTAGCTAGGGCCCACAGAAAGTCAGATATGTTTGTTTGAATGTAGAGAAAATCTCAGAATTTTGCCAGTCTCTCAGTGTCCCTCTGTGTGAGTGAGAGGAGGGGCGCCTGTCAGGTTAATTTTAACCCTTTATTTGCTGTGTGCGACTTCTCTGGCATTTTCGGGGGCCTTAACATCCTCGAAAACTCTTGAAACTTTGCACACGGGTCAGAACCCATGGCCATCAGGGCCGGGCTGAAGCTGGTAACCGGGCGTGGCAGGGCGGCTCGACAGCGCCCCCTGGACTGGGATTCGAACATTTGTCCATAAATCAAACACACTTGCATGAATTAATATGAAACTCGGTACAATTAAAGATCACATCAGGCCAAACAACTTTCGTGCTCTAAGTTTTAAGAAGGAAGTTGGGAATTATGGGTTGTTTGAATAATTCTCCTAGGAGAAATACATCAAATTACAACGCATGTGTTTACCAATCACAACCAAACTCGGTGTGCATGAAGTCAAGACATTGAGGATGCTCAATTCGGACGGATTTTTGATATCTCGAACGGTCTGGCCGTGACGAGGAAATGAATTTTATGACTAAAAAAGGACACATAAAGTGTGTTATAACTTTGCTCATTTTACCTACAGTTACAAAACTTTCCACGTATATTGTTCTCGTCAAGCCGATCAACTTTCCAATTTAAAGTCATTCGCTCTGAGCAACAGAAAGTCAGATATTGTAGTTTGAATGGATTTATTTCCCCTGCGATTCACTCTCTCTCTCTCTCTCTCTCTCTCTCTCTCTGTGTGTGTGGTGTGTGTGTCTGTGTGGGGAGGGAGGGCTGTTGTCTGTGTTTGTGTGTGTGTGTGTGTGTGTGTGCATGTGCGTGTTGTGGGGGGGAGGGGAGGGCTGTTGTCTGTGTTTATGTATGTTTGAACCACACACTGTGGCTGGCTGCGATTTTTCCTATAAGTCCTTGTCTCTAAGTCCTGTCTTTTTGCATAACAATTTGTATTTTTTAAATGACAAAATAGGCATATAACCCCCATCTTTTAAATGTATAGTTTGCTTAAATAAAAGTAAGATTGTATTTGTAATTGAAGCTGAATGAATTTAAAATTCTTGTGCTATATTTCAATATATTTGTTTTCCTTAAGATTTTAAAACACTAACTTCATTCTTTTCTGAATTACAAATATTTGTTTCTGTATAAAATAATACTCTGACTAAAACACATTTGATGTTCTTTTTGTTTTTTATTTACATGTATTTATGTATGTGTGTGTGTGTGTGTGTGTGTATAAAGTGCAGGTTTTTGAGATAAAGTAGAATTTCTAAACTATGTGTTGAACTGATAAATCACTCTTTTTTTTTTCTTTTTTTTTAAACTTTATTTATCCAGGTAAAATGTTTGAGAACCACTTCTCATTTACAAACATGACCTGGCCAAGAGGCTACAGAAAAAATAAGAACATAATGTACAGCTGTACATAGTCAAACACATAACACTTAGAACAAGCAGCTAAATAAAAATAAAAAGACAACAAAGAGGAAAAAGAAAACGAATAGAGTGCTTAAATAAGTGTGTAAATATGGTTCATGATTGTCAGCAGGAACAAGAGTCAACTATGTAATTTTCGAGGTTTTGCTTAAAGGTGGAGTTGGGATCAGAGATGTAAGTTTCAGGGTATTTTGTAGTATGTTCCAGTCGTGTACTGATGCAAAGCGGAAGGCATTTGTCCAAAGGTAGTAGAAGTAGGGGGAT
Organism: Pimephales promelas; assembly: GCF_016745375.1. The sequence continues at coordinate 19,420 of NW_024121382.1, read as the reverse complement.
ACTAAATTTAATCAAATTACTTGATCTGTTGATAGTTATAAGCGGCATTGAAATAGGGATGACAATAGAGAGGTGCCTGCCCAGAATTGTATATATGAGAGACAACCATGATGGACCGCCGGGTATGAAGGTTAGAAGGGCCCACCCACCAGTTTATACAGGTCGCAGTGATGAGTGTGATAGGGTGCATTAGTGGCAAAACGGATGGCTGAATGATGGATTGTGTCAAGTTTTTTTTTAGAGCTGTGTTTGGTGCCACTCTGTGTGTGTTAAACACAATCTACTTAATACAGACAACTTCATTATAAAGATAAATAACAAATCCAAAAAATATATGATTATAATCTATGACAAAAAAAGCCATTACAAACTATATTAGTGGTAAATACACATTGCTCTTTGTATTGTTGTAAAATACATTCATGAAAAACAAGATAACAAAAATCAAAAAGATAATTATTAGATAGAGCATTTATAAAATTGAGACCATGTTTTAAATGTATAGCAGAGATGTTAATGAGGCAGCAACATACAAACTTTCTAGAACAACATGGACCTGGATAGCTGGTTTTTATGGAGGACAGTGAAGAGGAAGAGGGTGCAAATCAAACAGCTCATTCTCAGACTACACAGCAAACAGCTTAAGTTTTTAGTGCTTTGTTTGAGGTTTTTAGTGCTCTGTCCTATCTTTTATCAACATATAATAGATAGAACAGAACAAGAAAGGCAATTAATAATCTGTCATTGCATTATGATATGAAAGGCTCAGTACAGTGTGGCACAAAACGCTTATGCGCATCCCGAGTGGAGAATGATGCGCTTAAAGCCACATGGAGTTACAGCGCACAGCGCATCGAGTCCGCATTGATGCAAGCTCTACAATACACTTCTTTTCGATAGTCAAAGCGGGGGTTACGTTTTTGCACGTCGTACAGAATAACCCTAAAGGCACCAAGGTGGCGGTGCCACCGGCTTTATATTAAATAAAAATATAGCTGTGAGCAGCGATAAAGCGCCAAAGCCGGCGGTACCGCCATCCCGGTGCCTTTGGGTAACTAAAGGCATCAGGGTTGCGGTGCCACCGGCTTGGGCCCAGCAATCGCTGCTCGCAGCTATATTTAGGGCCCAAGCCCTGAAAGGGCGAAGGCCCTATTGTTTTCCTTCCGATTATTTTTTTTTTTTTCTTTTATTTTTCTAACGACTATTCGGGCACTTTTGGGGCCCTTAACATGCTCGAAAACTCTTGAAACTTTGCACACGGGTCAGAACCCGCGGCCATCAGAGCCGGGCTGAAGCTGGTACCTGGGCGTGGCAGGGCGGCTCGTCAGCGCCCCCTGGAACGGGGTCCGAACACTTGGTCCATAACTCAAACACGCTTGTATGTAATAATATGAAACTCGGTACACATGTTGCTCTCATCGTTTCATCTATACCTCGCGCTCTTACTTTTTACCCCAGCCCAACAGGAAGTCGGCTATTGAGGTTTGTTTGTAAAACGCTCGCAATGGAATGTTAAATACTCCTCCTAGAGCTTTGATCCAAATTCGACAAAACTCGGTCAGCATGAAGTCAAGACATTGAGGATGAAAGTTTGCGAGGGGATTTTTGATATCTCGAACGGTTTGGCCGTGGCGAGGAAACGAAATCATGGCGAGAAACGTGAACCAGGAAGTGTGTTATAACTTCAGCATACATTAACTGATCTTGATGAAACTTCAGCAGTGTGTTCGCTGTAAGAGGACGATCACATGGATGTGACTATTGTGAGTCAAAGTTATAGCGCCACCAACTGGCAGCAGGAAGTGTGTCACTTTCAAAATGCTTTGAAATCACCCTTTTATTTTTACCCGATTTGCTTCAAACTTCATCTGTATAATGTAAACATACGGCAGATGTAGACCTGTGAATGGATTCTTGATATCTTTGAAACTGTTGCCGTGGCAACGCATCAAACTTTACCATTCTTTTAGGATGCTTTTGAGACCCTTAGCATGCTTCAAATTGCATGAAACTCGACAGACACATCACATTTATTAGCCAGTAGACATGTGCAAAGTTTCAGAAACGGGCGTGGTGAGGGCTCAGTAGCGCCACCTTTTGACAAAAGTGGGGTTGTTAGTTTTATCTACAGTTACAAAAATCGGTATGTATATTGTACTCCTCGAGCCGGACAACTTTCTAATTGACACTCATTAGCTAGGACCCACAGAAAGTCAGATATGTTTGTTTGAATGTAGAGAAAATCTCAGAATTTTGCCAGTCTCTCAGTGTCCCTCTGTGTGAGTGAGAGGAGGGGCGCCTGTCAGGTTAATTTTAACCCTTTATTTGCTGTGTGCGACTTCTCTGGCATTTTCGGGGGCCTTAACATCCTCGAAAACTCTTGAAACTTTGCACACGGGTCAGAACCCATGGCCATCAGGGCCGGGCTGAAGCTGGTAACCGGGCGTGGCAGGGCGGCTCGACAGCGCCCCCTGGACTGGGATTCGAACATTTGTCCATAAATCAAACACACTTGCATGAATTAATATGAAACTCGGTACAATTATAGATCACATCAGGCCAAACAACTTTCGTGCTCTAAGTTTTATGACAGTTCAAATGGAAGTTATTTATGAATTATGAATTATGGGTTGTTTGAATAATTGTCCTAGGAGAAATACATCAAATCACAATGCATGTGTTTACCAATCACAACCAAACTCGGTGTGCATGAAGTCAAGACATTGAGGATGCTCAATTCCGGACGGATTTTTGATATCTCGAACGGTCTGGCCGTGGCGAGGAAATGAATTTTATGACTAAAAAAGGACACATAAAGTGTGTTATAACTTTGCTCAATTTACCTACAGTTACAAAACTTACCACGTATATTGTTCTCGTCAAGCCGATCAACTTTCCAATTTAAAGTCATTCGCTCTGAGCAACAGAAAGTCAGATATTGTAGTTTGAATGGATTTATTTCCCCTGCGATTCTCTCTCTCTCTCTCTCTCTCTCTCTCTCTCTCTCTCTCTGTGTGTGTGTGTGTGTGGTGGGTGTGTGTGTGTGTGGGGAGGGGAGGGCTGTTGTCTGTGTTTATGTGTGTGTGTGTGTGGCTGGCTGTGATTTTTCCTACAAGTCCTTGTCTCTAAGTCCTTGTCTTTTTGCATAACAATTTTGCATAACAATATTTTTAAATGACAAAATAGGCATATAACCCCCATCTTTTAAATGTATAGATTTGCTTTAAATAAAAGTAAGATTGTATTTGTAATTGAAGTTGAATGAATTTAAAATTCATGTGCTATATTTCAATATATTTGTTTTCCTTAAGATTTTAAAACACTAACTTCATTCTTATCTGAATTACAAATATTTGTTTCTGTATAAAATAATACTCTGACTAAAAACACATTTGATGTTTTTTTTTGTATTTTTATTTACATGTATTTATGTGTGTGTGTGTGTGTGTGTGTGTGTGTGTGTGTGTGTGTGTGTGTGTGTGTGTATAAAGTGCAGGGTTTTTTTTAGATAAAGTAGAATTTCTATAACTATGTGTTGAACTAATAAATCACTCTTGTGTGTGTTAAACACAATCTACTTAATACAGACAACTTCATTATAAAGATAAATAACAAATCCAAAAAATATATGATTATAATCTATGACAAAAAAAGCCATTACAAACTATATTAATGGAAAATACACATTGCTCTTTGTATTGTTGTAAAATATTCATGAAAAACAAGATAACAAAAATCAAAAAGATAAATTATTTTAGATATAGCCATGTTTTAAATGTATAGCAGAGATGTTAATTGAGGCAGCAACATACAAACTTTCTAGAACAACATGGACCTGGATAGCTGGTTTTTATGGAGGACAGTGAAGAGGAAGAGGGTGCAAATCAAACAGCTCATTCTCAGACTACACAGCAAACAGCTTAAGTTTTTAGTGCTTTGTTTGAGGTTTTTAGTGCTCTGTCCTATCTATTATCAACATATAATAGATGGAACAGAACAAGAAAGGCAATTAATAATCTGTCATTGCGTCACTGCATTATGATATGAAAGGCTCAGTACAGTGTGGCACAAAACGCTTATGCGCATCCCGAGTGGAGAATGATGCGCTTAAAGCCACATGGAGTTACAGCGCACAGCGCATCGAGTCCGCATTGATGCAAGCTCTACAATACACTTCTTTTTGATAGTCAAAGCGGGGGTTACGTTTTTACACGTCGTACAGAATAACCCTAAAGGCACCAAGGTGGCGGTGCCACCGGCTTTATATTAAATATAAATATAGCTGTGAGCAGCGATAAAGGGCCAAAGCCGGCGGTACCACCATCCCGGTGCCTTTGGGTAACTAAAGGCATCGGGGTTGCGGTGCCACCGGCTTGGGCCCGCAATCGCTGCTCGCAGCTATATTTAGGGCCCAAGCCCTGAAAGGGCGAAGGCCCTATTGTTTTCCTTCCGATTATTTTTTTTTTTTTCTTTTATTTTTCTAACGACTATTCGGGCACTTTTGGGGCCCTTAACATGCTCGAAAACTCTTGAAACTTTGCACACGGGTCAGAACCCGCGGCCATCAGAGCCGGGCTGAAGCTGGTACCTGGGCGTGGCAGGGCGGCTCGTCAGCGCCCCCTGGAACGGGGTCCGAACACTTGGTCCATAACTCAAACACGCTTGTATGTAATAATATGAAACTCGGTACACATGTTGCTCTCATCGTTTCATCTATACCTCGCGCTCTTACTTTTTACCCCAGCCCAACAGGAAGTCGGCTATTGAGGTTTGTTTGTAAAACGCTCGCAATGGAATGTTAAATACTCCTCCTAGAGCTTTGATCCAAATTCGACAAAACTCGGTCAGCATGAAGTCAAGACATTGAGGATGAAAGTTTGCGAGGGGATTTTTGATATCTCGAACGGTTTGGCCGTGGCGAGGAAACGAAATCATGGCGAGAAACGTGAACCAGGAAGTGTGTTATAACTTCAGCATACATTAACTGATCTTGATGAAACTTCAGCAGTGTGTTCGCTGTAAGAGGACGATCACATGGATGTGACTATTGTGAGTCAAAGTTATAGCGCCACCAACTGGCAGCAGGAAGTGTGTCACTTTCAAAATGCTTTGATATCACCCTTTTATTTTTACCCGATTTGCTTCAAACGTCATCTGTATAATGTAAACATACGGCAGATGTAGACCTGTGAATGGATTCTTGATATCTTTGAAACTGTTGCCGTGGCGACGCATCAAACGTTACCATTCTTTTAGGATGCTTTTGAGACCCTTAGCATGCTTGAAATTGCATGAAACTCGACAGACACATCACATTTATTAGCCAGTAGACACGTGCAAAGTTTCAGAAACGGGCGTGGTGAGGGCTCAGTAGCGCCACCTTTTGACAAAAGTGGGGTTGTTAGTTTTATCTACAGTTACAAAAATCGGTATGTATATTGTACTCCTCGAGCCGGACAACTTTCTAATTGACACTCATTAGCTAGGACCCACAGAAAGTCAGATATGTTTGTTTGAATGTGGTCTTGCTCAATCTGAGCCTACTGTCTTTGCCTGTCTGTGTATGTGTGTGTGTTTGTAGGGGGAGGGTCTTAACCATTTCACTCCTGTGTGTATGGCCTGCATAAAAAATAAATGCCTTAAGCCTGGTATTTTTTTAAATAAGTTTTTTTATTTTATAAGTAAAGGCATATAACCAGTTTAATTGTAGTGCATTAATAGTTTTATATAATTAGTTTATTAATTAAATTAACTTGGTCCATAAACTTGATCTGAAAATTTGGTCCATAAATCAAACACACTTGCATGTAATAATATGACTTGAGTGTTAATCACATCATGTTTTCAGTTTGAATATAAAATATATAAATTATGTAAAAAAAAATAAAGTTGATCCAGCTGGAGCGCAGGCTGAGAATAGCGCTGTCATGACTGGATCAGAGATCATCAGTCATGCCCTCTCATACCTTACGCGCACACCACGCCCACTTACATCAGATCACATCAACATGTCAGCCGGAGGGATAACGAGGGTCGTCGTCGCTTTTGGATTCAAGAATTTCTTACAACAAGATGGCAAAAGAACAGCGCTTTGCAAGACATGCAACGTTAAGATCGCGGACAGTCAGATGACAACCTCCAATTTCGTCCGTCATTTGAAGAGCCATTCTGCCCAGTAAGTGCTTGTCAATTTGTTAATGTTATCTGGTTAGCTCGTTCGTAGTTAGCTAGCTAATGTAAGTTAAAGGAGAACTCCGGCGCAAAATTACACATTGTTACCTAGTCAACCGTTATCTGAGATTTGTTTTCATGACTGCCGAATGTAAATAGTTTTATCTATAAAAACAGTTTAGCCTATAAGTGACGTCCGACATTCTGCATATTGTGTTATTTTGTTAAGCCCCACTAAAGGCATAAAAAACTGTAAAGCACAATCAAGTTTTCACACTATATTCCAAGACTTCTAAAGTCATTCAATAGCTTAATGTGTGGTAAAATTAATATTTTAGTCTCTAAGTTAAAGTTAACGGAAAGTCATCTCGCCTCAGTCATTCTCCATGCATCAGCATTAGCGCGTCGCGTTCGGTTGCGACAGTAACACGACGACACTCTCTTCAAGATCAATGTTCCCAATATTATACTTTATTTGTAGATAAGGCATAAAGGTCTATGATTTGCATAAAATGACTATCTTGCTGGAGTGGAGTTTATTGCCCTTTAGAATACACTAAGCATTAGTGCTGCACGATTAATTATATCGCAGTCGTAATAGCGATCTCAAACCTATGCAATTATATAACGCAAAATGCCGCGATTTTATATGAAATAAACAAAGTAGGGCTATTAGCGCAGCATCTCTTCTTTTTTGTCATCCTTTGACTAGTGTTACAAGATCCCCCTCTTATTGGTTCAAATGCCTTTTCGCATTTTGCACGACAAGAAGTGAAAAGCTGCCTGTGAGTGCCCTAGATTAGAATAGATGAGACTCGCATAATGCGCATGCACTGACCGTGTGCCAGCCCAGAATAAACAGTTCTCTTTCGAGCTTGAACGAACAATAGCACACACAATTATGCCAAAATGTGGTTTTGTCTAGTATCTTCATAACATAAGAAAAGTCTATGGATGAAAAGAGTTGTGCTATGAGGCGCGTGTGAGATCCGCGTCTCGGCAACGGGTGCTCTTAAAGGGCCAGCAGCGAATAAAGCGTTCTTTCAGTAAAGTTAAAAGAACAAAGGGAAATTAGAAAATTACTCACTGATCTTGAGTAAAGAACTTTTGTAGCTTTAATAAGGATTATTATATATATATAATTTATGATTCAGGCAGCGCAGACTGTTTGATAACTTTATTCAATTTCTGTACCTGTTAAGACAGGAAGGGCACAGGTAAATATGTTTTTTATTATGGGTTTATGTGGGGATTGTTTGAAGTTCACTTAATTTAAAAGCTGTTATATATTTTTTTTAAGCCTAATAATTTTTTAAAAAGTTGATGGCTTTCAATTGATGGAATCACTGTAATGTTGGTTTGGTTGATGGTTTATTGATCATTATAGGTGTTATCAATCATTTATTGTTGTTGTTGTTTTTAGTTTGAGTTGAGAAATAAACATTAATCTGTGTGTGCATTTTACTTTAGAACCAAGCAAGTTGGACTCATGAAACCATTTTATTATATCGGAGTCGCAAATCGCAATTGCAATATTGGCTCAATAATGGCAATATGACATTTTCCCAAATCGTGCAGCCCTACTAAGCATAGATTATAGATACCATCCCTTCGCTATGTTCTTTTCAATGTGAAGCGTTGCGTGCTGTGACTTGGTGTTGCTTCAAGTGCATCATTCTGCACACGGGATGCGCATGATTGCTTATAATACTTTGGGGAGACAAGGGGGCGTGGCCTAAGGGAATATCACTCGTGATGTTAAGTGATGTTACCCCGCCATCGCTGATACAACCTTTAGCAGTCATGTTTTTGCTTCTTGAGAGAGAGAGAAAGTGTGTGTGTGTGTGTGTGTGTGTGTGTGAGCAGTGGCGGTTCTAGGCGGGGGCCTGGGGGGGCCAGTGCCCCTGCGACAACAAGCTTGGACCCCCTTGTGGCCCCCTAAATGTGGAGTCAGTGTGAAATATTTTTTTTATAGTGTGTCACGCATTGAGCATGACAGTCACTCGTTTCAGTCTTTTGTCTCACACTCCCGTCACACATTGTATTTCTCATGCGGAAAAACTATTAATAATATATTTAATATACGCAATTTCTCTGGCCGCGCCGCTCTCACGTGAGAATCAAGCGCGTCTCGCCTGGAGTTCAGCAGTCGACCCTGCTACGCATCAGCCAATCAAAAAAAGAGAAGTGCTACTTAATAGCCAATCAGAAAAGGGCACTATTGTATCTGGGTAAAATTTAACGCAACAACCAATGAAAAAAAGCATATCCTGGAATTGTTCATATGATTCTGTTACAACATCTTCCGAAAGTTTCTTCACCCGTCCCACAGATGAAACTAATCACTGGAGCTCCGAACATCACTTAGAGCACGGAGTAAGTCATGATCTCCTGTTTTAATGTTACAACAAATTCACAACTTGTTTGACAAAAACTATGACAACTTGACTGATGTAAGATGAATCTTTCCCGTAGCGTAAGCTAGCTTACGCAATGCTCGTTCCCTCATCTAGAGAGAACCGAGGTTACGTTAGGTAATCGATTCGTTTCCCATTTAATTAGTATCAGTCTGTAACTTAGACAACAGTTTTACAGCCTGTTCACTGACAACACCTGCTCAGAACAAGTAGTCTAGGCCTAGTCATCTTATTACACGAATCACGATGACTGACATATTGTCACATTATAAACATCTCTCTCTCCAAATAGGCTTAATAATTTTATTAGCACTAGATAAATTAAAGTGTAATGCATAGTCGATTTTAAAACATCTCTCTCTCCAAATAGGCTTAATAATTTTATTAGCACTAGATAAATTAAAGTGTATTGCATAGTCGATATTATAGGTCACTTTTAAAATCATGTCATATTTTATAATTATATCCTGGCCAAGGATGCATTAATTATTGCTTCTGTCTTTCAAAGATGTCAGGAAAAAAACAATTATAAAAAAGCTCATTCACCCTGAGAGGAAAGCCCCCTAAAAAGGCCAGTTTAGAGGATAATTTGCTGATCTTTTTGCAAAAAAAAAAAAAAAAACCCCACAAAAATCGTAGATTAATTTGTAAAAATATATATATATATATATATATATACATACTGTATATTCAATGTAAAAAAATAAAAATGGAAATTCAAATACAGACTGATATATGTAATGCAAATGTAAAAATATAATGGAATGCAAATTGTTGGATAATTATAAACATGGTATTTTGCTTATTTATGCATTCAGTGCAGTGCAGAAAATGATAAGGTCTAAATGTAACTGGCCCCTCTAACAGTACAACTGGCCCCAGCTTGGCCCCCCCAGTTGAAATGGTCTAGAACCGCCACTGTGTGTGTGTGTGAGAGAGAGAGAGAGAGAGAGAGAGAGAGAGAGAGAGAGAGAGAGAGAGAGAGAGAGAGAGAGAGAGAGGAGAAATGTAACAAAGTTTAATATTGTTTGTAAACGTCTCGGGTTATGACTATAACCCTTGTTCCCTGAGAAGGGAACGAGACACTGCGTCGATAAAATCGACTCTTTGGGGACGCTCCCTAAGCGTGCGCCTCTGAAGTATGAATGAAACTAATCCAATCCTGATTGGTGTTGCGTCGTGACGTAACATGTGACGGCATACCCGGAAGTATAAAAGTGACGCTGTCACAACACACACTAGCCTCGCGATGAAGCAAGACGCTCAAGGGTCTGAAAAGGGGGCGTGGCAACACGACGCAGTGTCTCGTTCCCTTCTCAGGGAACAAGGGTTATAGTCATAACCCGAGACGTTCCCTATCGAGGGAACTCAACACTGCGTCGATAAAATCGACTCTTTGGGGAACGAGTACCCACTAGGCCACGCACCGAACAGACCCGCCCCAGAGTGAAACTGATTAGGCACTCAGCAAGGGCCGAGTACGTGTGCACCGGGCGTACTGGGAAGGCTGAGACTGTAAAACCTGATGAAAGTATGCGGGGTAGCCCAGCCGGCTGCCTCACAAATCTCCTGCAGAGGTACTCCGACAGAAGGGCCCTAGAGGAAGCCATGCCTCTAGTCGAGTGAGCCCTTAAGGCCAAAGGTGAAGGAACCCCACGCACCTTGTAAGCCTCAGTAATAGCCTGGACAATCCAGTTACTTATAGTTTGTTTGGTCGCCGGGAGCCCCCTCTTAGGTGACCCAAAGCATACTAACAACTGGTCAGATCTTCTCCAAGAAGCAGACTTTTCCAAGTATACACTCAAAGCTCTGACGGGGCAGAGCAAGTGAAGCCTCTCTTCTCCCGCCGACACATGAGGTGGAGGATGGAATGCCTGAAGGACTACAGAGCGAGCCGTACTCGAAGGAACTTTAGGCACGTAGCCCGGACTCGGGTGCAAAAAGGCCTTTACTTTGCCAGGGGCAAACTCCAAGCAAGCTGGCGTTACCGCCAGGGCTGGAGATCTCCCACCCTCTTAAGAGAGGTAATCGCTAAGAGAAAGACCATTTTCAACGTTAAGTCCTTAGGCGAAGCCGACTCTAAAGGTTCGAAGGGAGCGAGGGACAACCCTTCCAGAACTATTGCCAGATCCCAGGCAGGCACCCTGGACCTGATCGCCGGCCTCATCCTCCAAGCACCACGGAGAAACCTAATGACCAACTGGTGCCTCCCCAGAGGTCCACCATCTACTGGCGCGTGGAAAGCCGAAACGGCAGCCACGTACACCTTAAGAGTGGACGGGGAGAGACCCGCAGAGAAACGATCCTGAAGGAATTCCAGAACTGAAGCCACTGGGCAGTTTACTGGATCCAACCTTCGTTCTCCACACCAAGTGTGAAACACCTTCCACTTGAGGCCATATAATCTCCTGGTAGATGGGGCCCTAGAGCTAAGTATGGTTTCAACCACCTCAGCTGATAAGCCAGCATTTAGGTACTGAACCCCCTCAGAGGCCAGACCCACAGCTTCCACAACTCTGGGCGAGGGTGGAAGATTGTGCCCTCCGCCTGAGACAATAGATCCCTCCTCAGAGGAATCGGCCATGGCGGAGCTATGAGGAGTGATATTATATCCGAGAACCATACTCGTGTCGGCCATCTCGGGGCAACCAGAAGTAGACTGATGCCCTCTTGACGGACCCTCTCCAGGACCCCTGGGAGCAGAGCGATCGGGGGGAAAGCATACAGGCGAAGCCTCGGCCAAGCCTGTACCATGGCATCCAACCCCAGTGGGGCTGGATGTGAGAGGGAGAACCAAAAGTGGACAGTGGGACGTCTCTCGAGACGCAAACAGATCCACTTCCATCGGTCCGAACCTCTCCCATATCGACTTCACCACATCCGGATGAAGTCTCCATTCCCCGGGCCTCAGCCCCTGCCTCGACAGGATGTCTGCTCCCCGATTCTGAACCCCTGGGATATACATTGCCCTTATTGACAATATCTTTCCCTGGGACCAAAGGATAATCTGATGCGCCAGTTTGCACAGAGGGCGCGATCTGAGTCCCCCCTGTCGGTTCAGATAGGCCACCACTGACGTATTGTCTGTCCGTATAAGGACGTGGCGACCCTCGATGTCTGGGAGGAAGCTCCTCAAAGCCTTGAATACCGCCATCATCTCCAGGCAATTTATATGCCAAGTGCGATGATGGTCCTGCCACAGACCCCTGGTAAAGCGGCCGTCCATGACCGCGCCCCAGCCCGTAAGGGAGGCGTCTGTCGAAACGGTTTCCCGGCGACATGACACCCCCAACACTGGCCCTTGGGATAGGAACCAAGGCTTCTTCCATATTTGCAGAGACTGAAGGCACTTGCGCGTTACTCTGATCATACGGAACGGATTTCCTTTGGGTGAGACCCCTTGGTCTTCAACCACCACTGGAGGGGCCTCATGTGAAGGAGGCCCAGAGGAATAATGTTGGATGCCGCTGCCATGAGGCCCAGCATCCTTTGAAAGTGTTTCACAGTGACGGCCTGACCTAGCCTCACCCTGGACACCATCGCCAGAATTGACTCGATACGTGCGGGAGACATACGTGCCTGCATTGTAATCGAGTTCCACACGACTCCCAAAAAGGTCGTGCCCTGGGACGGTTCTAGCACACTCTTCTTCAAATTGAGTCTTAACCCCAATTTTTGAATATGGCCAAGAACGACATCTCGATGCCGAACTGCCATCTCCCGAGACTGGGCCAAAATAAGCCAGTCGTCGAGATAATTCAATACGCGAATCCCCTGAAGTCTCAGTGGAGCAAGGGCCACGTCCATACACTTGGTAAATGTGCGGGGAGAGAGTGCTAGGCCGAACGGAAGAACCCGATATTGGTATGCTTCGCCCCCGAAAGCGAACCTCAGGTACCTCCTGTGACAAGGAAGGATGGAGATGTGAAAATAGGCGTCTTTCAGATCTATCGTGACAAACCAGTCCTCGGATCTGATTTGACTCACGATTGTTGGAATGGTCAACATTCTGAATTTGAACCTTCTCAGAGACCGGTTCAACACCCTGAGATCCAAAATTGGCCTTAACCCCCCATCCTTCTTTGGAACTATAAAGTACCGGCTGTAAAACCCGGACTCCCTGTCTACCGGAAGAACACGTTCTATGGCTCCTTTCGACAGCAGAGTCTGTACTTCTTGTTCCAACACCTGAGCCTGCTCTGGGACCACCGCAGTGAGCACCACCCCAGAGAACTTGGGGGGGCGGTGCGCGAACTGCAGTCTGTACCCAACTCGTATTATCTGCAGGACCCATGGAGATATGTTGGGAAGATGATACCATCCCTCTACAAAATCTGCTAAGGGTACCAGCCTCTCGAGGCTGGCCTCTGGTGTCTTTTCGCTGGAAATTGATGCGGCCCGAAGCGCTGTTAACGGCGGACCTGCATCTTTTCCTAGAGGGCCCCGTTGTGAGAACAACCTCGGTTGTCTCACTGCGGAGGGGGCAGCCCTCTGAAGTCCTGCCTTGGCTAGGACCTCTTTTCCGAAGTCCTCTTAGCCTGAATGACGTCCCTCAGGTCGCCCCTCTGGCTGGAGGACTTCGGTTTTTGGGAGCGTTTCCTCTGTTGCCAAGACCCCGGAGGGGGGGCTCTAGAGGAAACGCTCTCCTTCTGCTCTGCCCTGTGGGAGGAGCTGGCTGATGGCTGGGGCTGATTGCTTTGCCCCCCCCTACTAGATTTGGCCTTCGCTTTCCGGGGGAGGTACTGCTGGAACGCCGCAGATTGTTTTCTCGACTCCTGAAACCTGTCGACAACCGAATTAACGGCGTCGCCGAACAGGCCAGAAGCCGAAAGCGGCGCATCCAGCAGGAAGGACCTATCCTTTTCTTTAATACCGGATAAGTTCAGCCACAGATGCCTCTCCGTGGCCACCATGGCCGCCATAGAGCGGCCAATAGCGCTGGCCGCTTCCCTAGTGGCCCGGAGAGACAAATCTGCGGCCTTCCTCAACTCCGCGACATCTTCAGGAGTAGGCCCTCCCCCTCATCCAAATCTTTCAGGAGGTCGGCCTGGTATGCCTGCAAAATCGCCATTGAGTGCAGACACGAACCAGCCCGACCCGCCGCCATGTAAGCCCTGCCCACCAATGCAGATGTCTCTCTGCAGGGCTTACTAGGCAACACCGGGGTCTTTAGGGAAGACGCCGATTCGGGAGAGAGATAGCTCGCTAAAGCCTCCTCCACCTTCGGCATCTTCCCATATCCCATATCTCGAGCCCCCATAACATTGCTGTAATCTATTACATTGGGACTCGAAATACGGGACGAATGCGGTCTTTCCCACGTTCTCGAGATCTCTTTATGGAGATCAGGGAAAAACGGCAGACCCCGGCGGTGAGGCTGTGACCTGCGCTGCAGGTAACGCTCGTCCATTTTACTGGTGACTTGCGTTTCCTGCTCATGTTGTGGCCAGCTGATGTTTAGTCTGGCCACAGCGCGTGTCACAACCTCCACCAGCTCCTCATAACCCAGGCCGCGTGATGGCGTGCTGAGATCACGGTCGTCCGCATCGATGCTGAGCACGTCCCCTTCCTCAGAAGTAGACAGCTCAAGCACCGGGACCTGATCGCGGGTAGGAGAAACCGCAGCGCGGGCTCCCACACCACTCTCAGAGGCTGCGGGACCAGCCGATGGCGAGCGAGAAAATGCCTCAGCATTCTCACTCTCCTCCGCCAGATCCCGCTGCGAACCCCAGGATCTCAGTCGCCGCATCGCCTCGACATATGCGGGACCGGAACCCTGGGGAACGCGAGCCTGACCGTGCTCGTCAAAGCACGCCAGCCGGGAGCGCAGCACTCTAATAGGCAAAGCCTCACACATTTCACAAGCAGCCCCCTCGAGAGCTGCCCGTGCGTGCTGCACTCCCAAACAATACACACATAGAGAGTGTGCGTCCCCACCCGTGATGAAACGAGGGCAGGGATGCACACACCTCTTGAATTGTTCACTGGCCATACTTTCTTTCAATAATAAGACAAACAACACCAAATAAGACAGACAGTTTCAACATAAAGCGCTTGCTGAAGAGCGAAAGCTAGTGTGTGTTGTGACAGCGTCACTTTTATACTTCCGGGTATGCCGTCACATGTTACGTCACGACGCAACACCAATCAGGATTGGATTAGTTTCATTCATACTTCAGAGGCGCACGCTTAGGGAGCGTCCCCAAAGAGTCGATTTTATCGACGCAGTGTTGAGTTCCCTCGATAGGGAACTGTGTTTGAGAGAGAGGAAGGTGTTCAGAGAGTCTGTAGGATGTTAAGCTGTTATTTGTTTTATGGACTCAATGTTGAAAATTTAAAACATTTCAAACACACTGTTGGCAGAAGTGAAAAATAAATAATTTTATGAAGTTACAATTTTGTTTGATTCCATGGTGTATTTTACTGAACATGAGTATTTACAATGCAAATTAGTGTAATTTACTGGCAAATACTTATCTTGTCTTTTCATTTTATTAAGATCAGATTCTGCATGTAAAATTAAAATAATAAAGTGACTTGACTTGCACTTGACTTAACCTACTACAAGACTTGACTTGACTTGACATAGCCTGTGACTTGACTTGACTTGCCCCCCCCCCCAAAAAAATACTTGGGACTTACTTGAGACTTGACGGTTAAGACTTGAGACTTACTTGAGACTTGCGTGACCTGCGCCCATCTCTGCTCTAAGTTTTAAGACAGTTCAAATGGAAGTTGGGAATTATGTGTTGTTTGAATAAATCTCCTGGGAGAAATACATCAAATTACAACACATGTGTTTACCAATCACCACCATACTCGGTGTGCATGAAGTCAAGACATTGAGGATGCTCAATTCCGGACGGATTTTTGATATCTCGAACGGTTTGGCCGTGGCGAGGAAAATAATTTTATGACTAAAAAAGGACACATAAAATGTGTTAACTTTGCTCGTTTTACCTACAGTTACAAAACATGCCACGTATATTGTTCTTGTCAAGCCGATCAACTTTCTAATTAACAGTAAGAAGCTCAGACCAAAAGAAAGTCAGATATTGCAGTTTGGATGTGTATCTTGTCTCTATCAGTGTCTGTATGGGGAAGAGGGAGGGGGGGGGGTTGCTGGTGTCTGCGTTTATGTGTGTGTGTGTGTGGCTGACTGTAGATTTTTTCTGCAAGTCCTTATCTTTTTGCATAACAATTTTGTATTTTTTAAAAAGACAAAATATGCATATAACCCTAATCTTTTAAATGTATAGTTTGCTTTAAATAAAAGTAAGATAAATTGGTAAACTACAAATTGGTAATTGAAGCTGAATGAATTTAAAATTAATGTGCTATATTTCAATACATTTGCTTTCCTTAATATTGTAAAACACTAACCTCATTTATATGTGTGTGTGTGTGTGTTTGTATGTATATATATTTTGCAAAGCCCTCACTGATGCAAGCTCTTCTGCACACTTCTCTTCGACAGTCAATGCGGAGGTTAAGTTTTTGCACGTCGTGCAGAATAACCCTCTTTATATATATATATATATATAATATATATATATATATACTTAAAAAAGCGGGGGTTAAGTTTTTGCACGTCGTGCAGAATAACACTAAAGGCACCATATATATACTTAAAAGTGGGGTTGTTAGTTTTATCTACAGTTACAAAAAATCGGTATATACATTGTACTCCTCAAGCCGTACAACTTTCTAATACATAGTCATTAGCTCGGACCAAGAGGAAGTCAGATATTTTGGTCTGAATATGGTGAGCCTCTCTCTGAGCCTACGTCCCTGTATGGCAAGCCCTTTTAACATTTAAAAGCTAAGTTTGCCTGTCCGGAATTAACATTGTAGATATCAACAAAGTCTTTCTGTCTAGTCGTTACATTTTGGATAGTTTGTATTATCATTTAAGATATCTGTAACATAATTGTGACTAGTCGAAATGACAGAGTATGGCAAGCCGTTTTAACATTTAATCATGAAATGGCCAAAGCCTTCGGCACCGCCACCCGGGTGCCTTTAGGTAACTAAAGGAACCGGGGTTGCGGTGCCTCCGGCTTGGGCCCGCCATCGCTGCTCGCAGCTATATTTTATGTTATTTTTTTTCTCTTCTGATGCCACAGGATGGCAGTGAAAATGTCCTTGTTTGTGAAAAACATGTTCCAGTTACACAGAATTAAGTATTATGCTGCACACAACCAAAAATGCGATGTCCAAGTATGTGGACACCAGGTCGTAGGAAGTTTATCTATCTATCTATCTATCTATCTATCTATCTATCTATCTATCTATCTATCTATCTATCTATCTATCTAGATAGATAGATAGATAGATAGATAGATAGATCTGCGTTATAAATGTAAGCAGAGTGTTTATACATCACCAAAGACCTACAGGGGTCACTAGGTTATTATGGGATGTTTGTGGTGTTATGGGGAAATCTAATGAGCCAGATTTGACACACAAACACACACACATACACACACATAGCGAGAGATTTATTCTGTTATAAAACTTTATGGTGGATCATTGTGAGGGAGTTTGAGCTGCCTGAAGCTCTTCCATGCCTGAAGAAGATGTTTCAGCTCTTGTTACGAGAGAAAACTGTCATTGAGAGCAAATAAAACCAAATGTCCACAATCACTGAGCTGCCGTGGGCCGTTACGCCAGTTCAGTGACCCGTGGGAGACCAGCGCGACCTTCAAGGTCAACAGGTGAGCGTGTGTCCCATTTTGCCATTTTACTATGTTGCTTTGTACATGATGACAAACTAGTCAAGGAATTAAATGACAAGAATAACAAAAAAAAGATGCTAATAAGACCAAACGCACAAACACATATTTCCACAGGGAAACGTGTGCATGTACAAATGAGCAAATATATTCAGAATACTAATAACTCCACAGTATACTGAAAAACACACACACACACACACACACACACACACACACACACACACACACACACACACACAACAAGTGCAAAAAATGCTCTCCTACTCTGAACACACACACACAAACCAATGACATCATCTTCAAACATCCATATACAGTAATAATGTTTGTTTGTGTGTGTGTGTGTGTGTGTGTGTGTGTGTGTGTGAGAGACAATAATTACATAGACAATATGAAATAAGCAACATGAATCACAACTGCTGTTTTGGAGCAAGGTCACAGTTTGAGGCTGTGCATTACTTTGATTCTACCAGGTTGTTTCAGATAGCCCATTACCTGTAGTAAAACACCAAACTGGTTTATAAAACACTGACGACAGTAACAGACAAAAGACAGCAGAGTTCAATAAATCAATTAATAATAATCACAATACCATTTCTATATATACCAAGTAATGTAGTGTATTAATGTATTGTATTAATTGTAGAGATCCTACAGTTATTTAAGTTAGAGTGCAGATATTTACAGTAGATTTGGCACATTAATATCAATTCAACTAACTTTTCCCTCAAGGGTTGAAATTGACCTTTATGGCATTTTTTTTACCTTTATAAGAGCAACTTTTTTTCCCAACCTTATTAAATTTAAACTGTTCGTGTCATGTTTTATATCATATTCTTAAAATAATTTAAGTTCTTGTTTATTGAAATGTTGAATGAAATCAATTGCAATTGTCCTGATGGTCTGGAAAACCAGCACGCTTGCTGATGGGATATTTCTTCACTATATCATATAATAAGAGAAAAATCCTCATACACAGGAATTTTTGTCCCAAATATACAGAGACATTTTTAATGTGGTATCTTTGTCCCAGACCCCATTATTATTATTATTATTATTATTATTATTATTATTTATTTGTAGTGGCTTCATGCATGGATCATCCAATCCAGAGTGGTCTGTTTGCTAATCAGTCATTTGGCTCCAGATTTGTAATATGGATAATCAATTATTTAATGTGTTTCTGGGTGACTATCAAACCATCACTGTGCATCACCATTACATCATCAATGTTCAACCTTTGATGTGTGTGTCATATGACTATAAACGTGTATCTTCTTCAAATCATAGTGATGTTGATATATGTATTGTTAATGTAAATTTCCATAGTGCGTTTATTAGCGTGGATGTCTGCGTTTGACACCTGTGCCGTTACAGTCTGATGTGACAGCACAGATGCTGTATAACGCTTGCGTGATCTCCTGCGCATAATTCCAGAACATCTAACAGTGTTGAGAAATCAATGTGTCACACAGCTGTTTGATCTGCCCACTTCTGTTACGATTAGAACGAGAGAAGAAAGTGGAAGAGCAGACGAAATTGTGCAGGAGGGAATTAGAGCACGAGACACAAAAAAAGACAAGTAACTCCAGGGTCCATCATGTTCTGATGCACCCGTGTGGAAGTTTCCCATACATATTGAGCACAATGAAGCTCTGAAGACACTCAAAGTGCAGTGAAATCAAGTGTTAAGAAACAGCTGAGATCTGAGCAGCATCTGTGGTTATTTATTAGCTCGCCGACCAGCTTTACATTTGCTTAGACTTAATAAAGTACAGCTACAGCTTCTGGCTTGATAAAAAGAGATGCTGAGAGGAGGGGGGGGAGGGGTATATTACGAGCAACTGTTAAAACATGACGTGAATGTGAGCAATTACACGCGTTCGCATGAGATGTGGAGCAACCGTTATTACGTTTACAAGAGTTTGATCGAGTGGAGTGGCTAATAGTAAATTAAAATGTGAAATTAATCTCGCATGGACTCCTGCTTTCTATCAGTCTGTATCTCCATGTGATGTGCGCATCGATGTGGATTCACTGCAACAGCAGAAGACCAGTGTTTCCATGAGCACAAGGAGCCACATCACACAAACA
>NW_024121381.1:76750-101799 GCF_016745375.1 Pimephales promelas | reverse complement strand
GAATTTGAAATTGCTTACCGAGACAATACCGCAAGACCAGGACTAGTCACATCTGCAGTGGTTCTGGGGACAGAGGCTGGAACTCCCAGGATCTTGTGTCTGTAAAATCATGCAGTGAAATATAATAGATTTTGTTTGTATAACAAGAGAAACAGTCAAACATACCTGTCCAATAATTGTAATTCATCCTGGATGGAATTATACAATGCTGTTCAAAAGTCTGGGGTCAGTAAGTTTATTTTATGTTTTTATAAACCCTATTTACTACTAACCCTAACCCTAAGAGTATATTAGTACTGTTATTACGTCATTATGTTAAGATTTCCTTGAATACAAAATATGTGTGCAGAGGAAAGTGCACAGGAGTGGAGTGTGTATTCATAGAATGCAATGTGGATATGCCAGTACTTACAGAGAAGTGCAAGTCTCGGTGTAGGGGCACAGACACCGCTGCGCTGGGTAGGTGTAATGAATCTTGGCCAGGCGAATTATACCACACACACACACACATACACATTCATCCACGTACCTCAGTGGCATCGAGTTACAAGACTTTTATGGGACCAATGGAATGTGGACAAACTAATGTCTCTGAACAAAGAGAAATACATCTCTTTTGGTTTTAAAGACATTTAACAAAGGTATTCAATGGTTTTTGTGTATATGTGTCTTCCCCATGTCACAGTGAAATAACTTTGTTTGGTCACAGTTTAAATAGGAATTAAAAATACCTTCGTCATGCATTTGAAACATAAGTGTATATTCCTTTGATATAACATAATGTTCCTTGATATCTCTAGAATGCTTATTGAATGAAACACTCGAATATGCATAGAGATGTAAAGTAAAGTGTATTTTTAATTCGTTTTACTGCCAATGAAGATCAAATTGTTATTATAGAACACACCCCCTTCCACGAGAAGCGCGCGCTGAGGAACAAAGGACCATAAAAGAAGGCTTCTCGCGTGTAATATCCACTCTCCGATTGGCTCAAGCCAACAGGAAGGGGATGGATTTCTCCAAGGTGATAAATGTGAGAACGCAGGTCCGCCCTCTTCTCTTCTGAACTTTCCAGCGCTCAACATGTAAACTTAATGGGACTCTGATCCAACCATGGATCTTTCCTTTTGTTCGTCTAAAAGTTTCATCTTTTCCTCAAGTGGACTACCAAGTTCGTCTTCCAGGAAAGGAAGTGGACTTTGCCGAACTATCTCCTCGGGTAACGTCACCTCAAAGACTCTCAGCCTTTCAAACACTGGCGCTAAATGCCGACGAACGCCACGTGACTCCCCACGGAACAAAGCAGCCATGAACGAGCCGGGACGGGCCGCGCCAACATGCCGCGGCCGCGCTTCACGTGACGCACGCGCGCTGGACCGGCGCACCTCTAGCCGACACGTGGCCCGAACGGGTCGAGCAACGAGCCCACGACTCACACAGACCACATGTGCCTTGCAAGTATACCTTCTTTTAGAGCTTCTAAGAAGCATTAAGAAGATGTTTTGGGGTGTCAAGAAAGGTTAACTGACTGTTTTGATGAACGTAACTCTCTCTCTCTCTTACAACTCACTCTCTCTCTCACTCTCTCTCTCAAACTCACTTAACTTGCGCGTATCCATTGTCTAAACGCTCTGCGTCGTCTTAGTTTGTGTTTTAATGTTTGTAAATACATGTATCATTGTAACGTAGTGAATGCTTAAGTAGGAACTTTATTAAATACAAAATATGCTTACCTTGACTGATTGTCTTGCGCATGATACGGGTCAATGAAATGTCGATTTAAAGCTACACGCTTTACAGAACTATAAATACCTAAGAGGGTATTTGGTTATATAGCAGGGAAGGCAGATTCTAGTGGCCACAGAATTTGTTTTCACAAGCTATATAACTTAATTGAGCTAATTGATTTTACCTGTCTTGTAAAACGTGGTCCTTGCAATCAATAACAATTAATTTGTGGTGGATTGCGGGGATGCACATGTATGCATATGGGTAAAATTAATAAATTAACATGTAAGACCGGTCTGATCCAAATCTGTATGAATAATTATTAATTATCAATTATTAATTATGATATGCAAATTCCCCCCTGATCAGAACCGACCCAGAGTCTTTACAATGGTGGAGAATGCTGAGCATTTCAAACTTGTTTATGAGCAATCAATTTCAAGCTAATGTGTATATTGTTATTTAATATGGTTTATGTAATATTTAATATTACACGCGCGCATCGGAGTGAACGCTTTGCGAACTCACGATATGACTGATCTGGGCACGAAAGCCGCCTCAGTCAAGCACATTTAACAAGCTGCTAAATGTTCAAACATTTTAGTCACTGTTAATTGTTAAAAATAAACTGCAGTTTCCATAGTATTAAATTTGTTCTGGCACAGATGGAAGAGAAACCTCTGCGCATAAACGACACTTTTAATAATTTTAACTCCACTGTCCGGACGAAATTCTCCGAATAGTGTCGAAGACAAGATACGGTAAAACGATGCTCTTTTACTGTTCTTAAAAGGCCTTATTATAATCGTTAGAGTAACGATAAGCTCCTGGTTGAAAAAAACATTGACTTAGCTACTCAATGTATAAAACCGTCAAGCATATTATCATAAGTGCTATTTGATATATGCCTGTTGGAGCAGGAAACAGACGAGTAATTCCTGTTTTCCTTTGCACAATGCAGCGAAGAAAACCTGCGAACGTGTTTTAAACAAATATAGCACCAAAAAAAAATCCAAAACTGAAAACATTCCAATCATTAATACTAGTTGTGATAAATGTTATTTGGAGTTTTGAAACAGACGAGTAATTCCTGTTTTCTTTTGCACAACGCAGCGAAAAGAAAAAAATCCTGCCAAACGTGCTTGTAAAATATAGTACCGGAAAGAAATCCGTCGAGATTTAAAATTCCGTAATATTTGTGATTATACAGCAGGGAGGGTGGTAACGCTCCACTCCCTCTGAATAAATCACCGGGTCAGGGGGCTGGTTGTAATACTACTGCCAGACACTAGGGTGCGCCCTTGAGTGCTTTGCAGTATCAAATTTCCACCGGTGTCCTGACTTTACCCCGTGTGAGCGCAGTGGCGCCATCGTGTGGACACTAACAGCTAGGTCATCTTTTCCTCAAAATTCTCTGTTAGAAAATTCCTATTTTCTTACTGAAATTTTGAACTAGTTTCTCTAACTTTCAATGCATGTGCAATTTACAGCCTCGTTGTAATAACATGATTTTCTTTACCTTGACTGTGTGCACTTGTTTTGAATTTGGTTCAAACCACGTTTGAATTTAAAATTCAGAATTAAGTCTTAGCAGCTTCTGATGACCACTTAGAGGAAAGCGCCCCCTTGTGGCCGTCCCTTTGCTAAGTCGTCAGCTAACATCACTCTGTTCTGCATGGCTCTCTCTGTTGGTTGTATTCTGGTTATCACTGATCCCTCACCGTAATCGTGATTATCATCAAATATGACACCAACCTTTAATTTCCTACACTTATTCAAATTTGGTTTGAAACAGACAAATTTCGAAGTTAATTTGAATTAATTCTCTCATTTCCCATTGGGAATTGTTTATGGCTTTATTTCTATATTTCCTCCTCAAATTATTTTTAATAATTTTGATCTGGTCTCGGTACAACTGTATCCTTACTAATCTAATGGTTACTTAACCCCTATGCATTTGCTCAATTTGAATTGTGTTTAAATCAGTTTGAATGCAATTTAAATCAAGCTCTCTGTCAGCCCGGTGAAACACTAGCAGGAAGTGGCCCAAAACCCTTAGTGGCCAAAACCCGCCACTACAGCTCGCTTCCTCCTGTGTTCTTCATTGCTGCACTCTATCCCTTTCCTGAATGGAGGCTAGGTTATTCTGATAAGTAACATTGTCATAATTTCCTTTTTGTTTATACCATAATTTTAGTAAAGCTGTTGCCTTTGATTTTTCTACAAAAAAAAACACTCAATTTGATTTAGATAAAGGAGCTTTAATTCACATTGAAGTACACTTGTTCTTCATTCTGTTTTGTGTTTGCAAGTAGAAATCTCTCTCGTGCTGTGATGATTTGACAGTCATCTCTGCCTGGGGTCCAGCGAGCTGGTTCGTCTGATCTGCGTCACCATCACTGACTGAGCGCGAGTCTCTGACTTTTCTGTATCTTCTGTTGGTGCGGCCCGCAACACGATATCACCAATCTGGCACCGCCGGTTGTGTTCAAGGTCAAGTTGCTTGAGAGGGCGCACCTCGGTACAGATGCACCGAAAGGCCCGGGACACTGCTGTCATGTGTGGGGCGACAGAAGGACCAACCACGATGCTGACTCCGGCCAGAATGACCTCATTTCACCCCAGGCAAACTAGAAAAGGTATTAAAACCCATCCACTTACTATTTGCCACAGAACCTAGAGATTCCCCTGGTAATTTGAAGTGGTTGGCTTCCTCCTCTCCGAGCCACAAACCGGCTCCAAACAGGCTTAGGCCTTCTCTTCTTCCCCTTTCTAACACTGCTGGTGTACTACTACTAATGCCATTTCAGTACAGACCTCCCCATCTCTGATGGTTGCATGTTACTTCAAACTTTGCTAGATTGCCATTGCTCTGTTCTGTTGTGCTCTGTTCCTTTCAGTTCACCTAGAGACAGAACCTCTCTGACACACCAAGGAAAGCTGAAGAATAGTTTGACAACCAAGTCGTTAGCACCAACAGGTGACCCCTAAGCTAGCGCCCTGTCAAAAACCTTCATTCAGACCCATGATGACCTACCCAAATTGTCCCACCAAACGGTTTAACTGTCTGCATCAGTTAACCAAAATTCTCATACACGGCTTAGCCTGTATTATAGCTCGTTAAAAGTAGTCGAACTGGCATTGGTCTGTCTGTGTGTGTTGTGTTCCTCTCGTCCACAGTGAAGCCAGTATGTTCCAGTCCTACAGTCCCACAACCCGCTGGGACGACCTGGGACAACCTGGAGACATGGCTGAGATTCATGACATCTCCATCCCTGCCCAAAGCCACCAGCGACTCAGAGCCCCGAGCCAAGAGCAGCTGACAAAGACTGGGCCAGACACGTCACAACCTCGCTCACCAGCTCAACGCACACGCACGCCTCCGCGAAAGGAGCCGCATCGCCCTGGAGCACAAGGTTGTAACGCCGAGGATGACAACTACCCCGAGCTACCGAAGGAAGTGGAAAGACTTCAAACTGCCCTGTCTAATTTTCTACATAGACTGAAGAAAAATAGTCAGAGAAAAGAACTAAAAAGAATTCAACGAGAAACTCCGACAAAGTGAAGTCTCTTGCAAAGAGCAGAGACTGAACTGAAAGAGACTCAAAAGCCACGGCCTGCGCAAGAGGCCCGTGCGACCACCCACAAGCTCGTTCAGCAGAGACAAGATCTCGAACACGAACTTGACCCACAGAGTTGCAACACTCTGATAGACTGCAGCATGACTGGAAAGGGAAGGACACACACCACAAGCTTCCCCTGACCAGTCTGCACATTTCAGCCAATGCACAAGAGCTGAAAAAGGGGGTGGAAAAGCCCGCCTTCCACAACATCTCTGACAATCTACAAGACAGTGACCTTTCACCTGCTGTCTCCAACCGGTGAACACGACACCGACACCCAGCAAGACAGACCCGGAGGGCCTGTACCATCACCACCGGCTCCGAACGAGTTTTCTGTGGAACTTACAACGAACCTGTAACTGAGGAGGACGCCAGTTTCAAGAAACTTTCCCTCCAAAAAACCCGTCAGTCACCATAGTTCTCTCGGCCCCACACCATGCCCACTCAACGAGGCGTGAAGGCCCCCAGTAAAAATTCCTCAAACCCCAAATTATTCTGAACTGCAGAACCAGAAGACACACAGCACGAACACCGTGCAAGACTCTGCGTTTGTAGAATTAGAATTTTACTAAGTTAAAGGAATCTGAGATAGGCATGTAAGCCTCAACGGCCGACGGACTATGCACGACTCTTTTGAAACAGACAGTTTCTAAATGTTGTTTAAATCAGCACCGTTAATCATTAGGTTTCGTGACAGTGAAGAGTTACAGAAAACACCAACTCCGAACAGGGCATACAGTACGTTACCCTGACGACAGAGTGTAGTAAAATCACCCGAGTTTTAACTATTGTTAACCTACAGGCGTGCACTCGATCATCGCGACCCAACTAAAACGCAACGTGCAACACGCATCTTGATCGCTGGCTTATCTAAATGCAGATAAAACAAATAGCTGGAATTGACATCTCTACTTTAAAAAAAAAACAGCCTTAGAGTCCCAACTGATATCAAGAACGTCAGCATTAAAGCGTAAGTCTGTGTAACAAAGGTATCACCTCAGCAGCTTGTAATCTGTACCGATATCTATTCTGCTTTGGTTAAAAAGAAATCCAAATCGCGGTATGACTAAACCTGTTCCTGACGAAGGAAGCCCAGGACAGAGTTATATGTAGGTAGACCTGGGAGACGCTCCCCTTTCTACAAAGTAAAGGCCTTAATGTTATTGTTAGATTGATGTAATTCACCTAAATTTTAGCTGCATCGACAAGCAGAAAGCCACTAAACGATCAAAACAAGTTACTCGCGGAAGAGCTAACACTCATGCATGAGAGAGACGTACCTATATATGCTTAGACGAGCTTTGACTCAGCAGCAAACCTATTTCCTTACTCTGTAAACAAATAGAACAAGACAAGCTTTGACTTGCAGCAAATCTATTTCCTTACTTGTAAACAAATAGAAGACGTGTAAAGTAAAGAACAGAGTTCCATGAGAAAATCAGCAAATGCCAAAACACATTTGCGTTTTACTGAATGCAACCAAAGTTCTTGAAAATCATAAAGTATAGGCGCCTCCTTTTAACCCATTAAAACGTGCATGATTCATGTAAAATATACAGACATTCTTCAGATACTGTTGAATTGCTCTGACACGCTCTGGTTCCCATGACAACAACTTGTCACAGGAAGTGTTACCTTGTAATGTCACTTTTGTAAGCAAACCAGCCTGGGTGGCTAGCCTAGCATCAAGCTAACTTAGGCTAAGCTAAACTAACCCAGCACTAAGCTAACTCCGGCTAAGCTAACCTAGCTTAGCATCAAGCTAACTTAGGCTAAGGCTGAATAACCTCCACAGTTAAGAGTTAGCATCATTTACGTGAACCCTTACTCACCGCTCGTGTTCCACAGTGCAAAGTATTCTAGAATACTTTCTCAACACCAGTTAGGGTTTTAAATTACTCACTTTCCATGTTTACCATTCTTATTAGCTAAAGTTTACCTTCACAGGGTTAGGAATACTCCTTGCTAACCGTTAAGGACGAACTTCGCAGATGCCTTGTTAATTAAACTTAAGTTTAACTACATGAAAACTGCGTAACTAACTACAGAATAACGCGTGTAACCGTAGGAATTTTCATCGGCATGTTGACTAAAGCTTTGGAGGGACACACAATGTGGTTTTGAACACCCAACCGCTACAACCCACTATAGTGTTGATCAAAGCAAATCCAAAGTTTAGTCACTAATGCCACTGAACACTCTTGACCTCAGATCATTCCCGTGTTTTGATCACTTTATTTCCTTTTGCTTTAATTTTAATTTTATTTTGCCTCATTGATTATTTCATTCCTTCGACCTTGATGATAATAGCAAGCAGCTATTCCCTTAGGTCATCTATATGATTTAATTTCATTTCCTCTCTTGTCCAAGTGTGGTTCTATTCCCAATAGGGCCCAGAAAGGAAACAGAGACCCCCTTATTTGTTATTTTGGCTTAGTTTCAACCAATGCACTCGTTTGTGACCCTGCAACGCAAGTAATTTCAACAATTTACTAGGGCACTACTAGAGTCCTGAGGGTCGATAATAAGCAGAATTTAAATAAGAAAGCGGTCCTTTTCCTATTATTGTTCACTTCGTCGAGCCATAGTGGACCACCAGCTAAGTCCAGAGAAATAATTTAGTCATAAGGACCACCTTATGTTATTTATTTCATCTCGGATATGTCCTTTCCAGGAAATACGCTCGGAACCACACAAGACTTAGCCCTAACATGCACAGCTAAGATAAGGACACAAGAGACACTTAGCTTTATGCTAAACACTTAACTAACTTATTAAGCAGTAGTTCTGAACTTTTAGGGCCATGCATTAGTCACTCACAACAAGTGTGCCAGAATGCCACAGAGCCCCTGCTTAAACCGACCTCAACCTGCCAAGGAACCACTGCCCCAAACCACGGCATGGCTCCAAAAAGGATGCAACAAAGCTAACCAGAAAGGTCCCAAGATTCACTCAGGACCCTGCATCTACCCACGACATGCAGACAAGACTTTCACTTGCAAACTGTCTAACCAACATGACTGCATGAAACAGATTCTGCTTGATATGGATTACGTCCAGTCGCGAGGTGCACAGCTTCCTAGATCGTCAAACAGAGACTGTCAAAATGGACTACCAGCTGTTGCAATAAGCTTTGATCGCTTAACTCCCTGATCCAGAATCAGACCAAGGGTTATCACCACCGTGGACATCAAGTAAGACCGACTTGAAACTCCACCGACTTCGGCAAGCCTACTTCGAGAAGCAAACCATCAGGTATGAAAAGGATACCAGTTTCAGAACTTTGTTCCCTTAAAACCTGCATCCCACAGTGAGTTAGTCGATAAGCACCCTGGCCTGTGCTTGTAGCCTGTCTACCTCAGCTACGAGACTGGGCCCGCAAAGCTCACATTAAGCAAAGGCTTTGTCCGAAAAGACTGTGTAAAAACCCTCAGACTAACCTGTCTCTGAGCACGACTCAGAGCTGCCCCTAGAAGGCACCCCATACATCACAAACACCTTCACTGAGAGTTAAACCGTTCCAGGCCAGCAGAGGGCAACACAACAGTCATGGTGCTCATCTAACGCCCCAGAGCAAGAGCTCTGAAACATTTCTGGAAGCCAGCCGGCGACCCAGAATGGACCGCCCAGCACCAAGAGACTCAAGCCCAACCAGCCCAGAGCGGTACCCTCTCAACACGCCACTGGTAAGCACAAGTCTGAGCACACATCAGATAACAACAGTGCAGCCACGTCACAGACGGCAGAAATCCTGAAGGTGCTGAAAGCGTTTCTGCACGAGACATCACAAGGAGACAAGTCAGACATCCTATGTCTCAGCGCAAGACCCAAGCCAGACACCCAGAACACTGCTCGTCAGCATCAGACCACAGAGCTCACTGTCGCATCACAAAGCGACAACACCAAGCAGCCGCTACAACTGACAGCTGCACAACCTGAGCATGACAGTCCGGTGTCCCACACACCGGCCCTAACCGCTCATCGATCACAACACCAGCCCAGATGCCTAAACTTCTGGGAACCCTAAACAAAAGGGGGTGGCCCAAAAGACTCTACATAACCACCACCAGAGACAATCATTTGAGCCTTGAAGGCCTGTCAGACACTAGCTCAAACATCACGCTAATGTCAGCCCAACTCTTCGAAAGACTCACTGCTAAAGCTAAGAGTCAAGAACGCACTCTCAAAGCCCAAACATGTGAGCTGAATGAAAACCCTACAGCCAAAACAACTTCTGGCTCAAAACAGGTAGCTCCCATTCATCCATTTGGTCCTATGAGCCTGATTCACCCAGGGTACCGATCACGAACGATCACGTACCCACTTCTGATTGCCCAAGATCTGTTAGATCGCTTTGAGCCTTTAATAGACTTTAAACAACTGAATGCCTGAGCTCAAGTTCAAGAACCCCTCCCCCTCCAGTCATACAGGTCAAGAGAACCTAACTGGCAGGTCACAGAGGTCACAAGAACTCCCGCAGCCAGCCATGAAGGCACAGCCTCAGCACCAAATGGAGAGGTGAACTTGCTACTCTGCACCTTTCAGCTCACTAAAGACTTTGACTAACCAAATGAACTCTGAAACTACCACCTCTTTACCCCTCCAACCTCCCAAGCCTGCCGTCGGACACATCAGGCAGCACACCAAGAACATGCTGCTCAACGGCCCTACAACTCAGTTTCATGCACCTCGTGACATCACTTCGCCACGGCTTGTGCTGCCACGGTGCAGAAAGGGGGATATGCCAGTGTATGCCCAGTCACGCACCATGTGGGCTGCACACCGCAGCACCAGGACATCTCGGCATCCTCAAAGGCATCAGACTGTCCCAGCCGACAGCCGCTGAATTCTTTCCTCCCTTTCTCTCTCTCTCCCCTGTCTCTGTTACAGGATGCTGCTGTGGTCGTCTTCCTGTGCCTCCAGCCAACCAGAGGACAGCTACTGTCGACCGCCTCACCGCCGGGTCCGACATCAGACAGCATATGGTCGACTGCCACGCAAGCAGAGCTAAATGGACTCCCACGCCGCTGCTGTCAGTACGCAGTCAAACACCGGCCTGTCCAGCAACCAAACGAACTGAAATCCCACAGCCAAAAGGTAACTCACAACACAGAGTGCCTCCTCACAGACCATCAAGAAATTGAAAGGAACTGTGATAAATCCGCAACGCACACAGCATTCTACTGAACCAGACAAGTGAGCTCCAGCGAGACAACTGTTCACTGTCTGCCAGAATGACTTTGCTAAAATTCACCAAGCAGCCTTTGCTCCAAGACCCGAGCTACCCTGCTGCAACCGAGCGTGAGTCAAGTCCCAGCCAGGACGAAACCCACGATTTCACCCTGATTCCAGAACTGGAATTATGAACGATGATAGGAGGGGTCCAGCCAAACTGGACTTGTTCCCAGTGACCGCTGTGTCTCAACTGCACACCTGTTGCACTGCACAACTGCCTCACCGGTAGTCCAATCCTGGACTGCAGCTGATTCTGCACTGGGTACCTCTACGGTAATCAACCACACCCTGACACTTGACATCCACGCTGCACAAGAGGCAAGGAAATGCAAACCTCCACAGCCACCACGGGACCCTCAGGAAGAGGGTACCACGCTGGAGACTGCGTCAAACCCTAGCCGCCGCCTGCCACCTGACCCTCATGATTCACCTGCCATCCATCCATTGCGATGGTGTCGTTCGATGAAGTCACACAAGGACTTCACCTAACGAAAAGGGGGAGATGTAATGAATCTTGGCCAGGCGAATTATACCACACACACACACACACATACACATTCATCCACGTACCTCAGTGGCATCGAGTTACAAGACTTTTATGGGACCAATGGAATGTGGACAAACTAATGTCTCTGAACAAAGAGAAATACATCTCTTTTGGTTTTAAAGACATTTAACAAAGGTATTCAATGGTTTTTGTGTATATGTGTCTTCCCCATGTCACAGTGAAATAACTTTGTTTGGTCACAGTTTAAATAGGAATTAAAAATACCTTCGTCATGCATTTGAAACATAAGTGTATATTCCTTTGATATAACATAATGTTCCTTGATATCTCTAGAATGCTTATTGAATGAAACACTCGAATATGCATAGAGATGTAAAGTAAAGTGTATTTTTAATTCGTTTTACTGCCAATGAAGATCAAATTGTTATTATAGAACACACCCCCTTCCACGAGAAGCGCGCGCTGAGGAACAAAGGACCATAAAAAGGACCATAAAAGAAGGCTTCTCGCGTGTAATATCCACTCTCCGATTGGCTCAAGCCAACAGGAAGGGGATGGATTTCTCCAAGGTGATAAATGTGAGAACGCAGGTCCGCCCTCTCTCTCTTCTGAACTTTCCAGCGCTCAACATGTAAACCTCACGGGACTCTGATCCAACCATGGGTCTTTCCTTTTGTTCGTCTAAAAGTTTCATCTTTTCCTCAAGTGGACTACCAAGTTCGTCTTCCAGGAAAGGAAGTGGACTTTGCCGAACTATCTCCTCGGGTAACGTCACCTCAAAGACTCTCAGCCTTTCAAACACTGGCGCTAAATGCCGACGAACGCCACGTGACTCCCCACGGAACAAAGCAGCCATGAACGAGCCGGGACGGGCCGCGCCAACATGCCGCGGCCGCGCTTCACGTGACGCACGCGCGCTGGACCGGCGCACCTCTAGCCGACACGTGGCCCGAACGGGTCGAGCAACGAGCCCACGACTCACACAGACCACATGTGCCTTGCAAGTATACCTTCTTTTAGAGCTTCTAAGAAGCATTAAGAAGATGTTTTGGGGTGTCAAGAAAGGTTAACTGACTGTTTTGATGAACGTAACTCTCTCTCTCTCTTACAACTCACTCTCTCTCTCACTCTCTCTCTCAAACTCACTTAACTTGCGCGTATCCATTGTCTAAACGCTCTGCGTCGTCTTAGTTTGTGTTTTAATGTTTGTAAATACATGTATCATTGTAACGTAGTGAATGCTTAAGTAGGAACTTTATTAAATACAAAATATGCTTACCTTGACTGATTGTCTTGCGCATGATACGGGTCAATGAAATGTCGATTTAAAGCTACACGCTTTACAGAACTATAAATACCTAAGAGGGTATTTGGTTATATGGCAGGGAAGGCAGATTCTAGTGGCCACAGAATTTGTTTTCACAAGCTATATAACTTAATTGAGCTAATTGATTTTACCTGTCTTGTAAAACGTGGTCCTTGCAATCAATTACAATTAATTTGTGGTGGATTGCGGGGATGCACATGTATGCATATGGGTAAAATTAATAAATTAATATGTAAGACCGGTCTGATCCAAATCTGTATGAATAATTATTAATTATCAATTATTAATTATGATATGCAAATTCCCCCCTGATCAGAACCGACCCAGAGTCTTTACAATTTATAATATTCCATAAAAAACAAGGGTTATATATTCAGATTTCATGGCGACTTGAAGCAGTTTTTACATGCATAATTGACATTGAATATTTGCCCAGTATACTGCAGGGGCATCGTGTAGCCTATATATACTATATATATATATATATATATATATATACTCGTGCAGCCTATATACTGTCTGCAGTGCTTTGTTCTGGACTCTTATGGCTGTGTTCATGGTCCCTGTGAAAGATAGAGGGCACATGTTTGAGTCAGGCTTTTGATCTATTGTTGCGGATGGCTTCTGCCCTGGGCATGGCCCTCATCTTTTTTTCCCTCTACGTGCTGCATAGGACAAGTTCTCTCCATTACACCCTGATTTATCCATGTGAAAGCTGACACCTGGCTCAGAGGCACAGCTTCACACAGCTGTTAATGTGCGGGTTTGAGGCAGCCCTACTGGGTTTCTTTTTAATTGGTTGAAACTGTGTTGACCAAGTTTATGTATGTATTTGTGTATTATACGTGTATTTTGACGGATAGCGGGTGTGCTGTATGTGCTTCTTTTGGTTTTCGGCTTCTTTCTGCTTATTCAAGCAAAAGCATTAAATATTCATGGATTTGTCAACACTCTGGGCCATCGTATCGCCCCCCTTGGGAGAGATGTGCGTGCTTCACAAGTCTCTCGTCATGTGTTGCTGACCGGTGACAGCGGTGGTTAGTTCAGAGTGGATGCAGGCAACACTGTATAATGAGACGGAGCCTCTGATGTCATCTGAGTGTGTCATTGTGGGGCTCTGTTGAGTTCAAAAACAAACTCAAAACCTGTGACACAGGCAGCATGAAAACATGAATTAGGGGCCATATGTCAAAAATATCAATCACAATTTTTTTCAGAAATATCACGATTTCACTACGATTATTTTTCATGTTGGCTTTACTGTTTTCGCAAGTGACTGTGCAGCAGCCAAACTAATGTCTCTATTTAAAAAAAAACAAAGCCTTCCAAGGTAACAAAATATAGAATGGCAGACATTTAGGGCAAAGTGGTGAAGATAAAAACTTTGTCATTATTTTCTTTGTTATTAAAAGATAAAACAAAGATACACATTACATATACATAACAAATAATATATATAAATGAAATCAACAGTGCTTTATTTTTCAGCTACAGTAGGTGTATTTAACAGTAAGAAAGAAATTAAATGAACCAATATGAAACTAAAACACTACTTCACTGTATAAATTATACATTGATACTTACTATATTAATTATTCTCAGAGCAGTGAGTGATTTTCTGTTTTTTTGTTGGTTTATTAACATTAAAGGAATAGTTTAAGTTCGCTTAACGGGGGCGAAGCATACCGATATCGAGATTTCGGCCACGGTTTATCACCCCGCACCTTCACGAGATGCGTGGATGCCGGTCTGGCTCCACTGCGACTCCAAGGTGTTGAATTGTGACATTCACGTGTTGAATCACATCAACAATCGGTTAATTCTAGCGGTCAGGTCATATGGCACTACAACATCGAGATGTTGTTCTCACACATATAAAGTGGTTGGGGTTAAAGTGCCTGTAAAGGCAATACAAAAAAAAATCTAAACACATTATAAATGTTTGAAATGTATTGATAAAACATATTACAGAAACTGTGAAGTACTGAATTGCGGAGTTAGACCGTTAAACAGTTTTTTGACATTACTGTGTTCTGGATTTTTTGGGCGGGGCTAAAAACGGGGGCTTGATGACGCATTGGAACCTCTGAGCTCCTGGACACGCCCCTACTTGATGACCCACTGACGCCCCTGAGGCTGGCTGGCCCCACCCCTGACAATAGGCAGTAGAGCACATTCACACCAGCTACTCAATCGTGAGGTACTCTCAGTACAACAGCCTACAGTTTGCTAGCTAGCTATGCCTTCATCACGTAAATGCGTACTACCTGATTGCAATCACGTACAAAACAGATCGGTGTCGTTATTTAATTTCCGAAAAATGATCACATCAAGAACAGGTGGATTCATTTTGTGAAGAGCCACCTTGAGCTCAAGATCACCAAAACCGCCTCTGTAGTGATCATTATCCACGGGATCGTTTTATAAACTTTTGTCGGAGACAACTGGGATTCACTGATAATCCGGTGAATATGGCCGAATCAATATCTCCTGCCTCGGCCTTCATCCTCCCGTCCCAAAAGCAGTAATATCACCGTCTGCCGCTTTCCCGCGAATGGACATGATTTCAGTGCAGCCAGCAGATATGCCCCAGCGTTTGAGGGCAGAGAATACAGCTCATTTTTTGACTATCTTCCTCCTTGCTATCTCGTCTCTCAATGGAATTGGAGACTTACAAGCCCTATCTCTAGCTCTGTCATGCCTAAAGTTCGCCCCGGGCTTTTCTACACCCGAAGTCGGATCAAGCGCGCAGGTGGATGTTTAAAGCTGCTAATCAGTCATCAGCGTGAAGAAATATCATAGGCAGGTGACGTCATTGACCAGGGAAATATAAAACATACTCGGAGTCAAACCACTTCTGATTGGCTGAAGCAAGTCGGTCAAAGGCAGGGAGTATGGCAGGGTGACGCAGCATCTCGTTCCCTCTTCAGGGAACAAGGGTTACACACGTAACCTAAGACATTCCCTGAAGAGGGAACTCGAGCTGCATCGAAACACCATGGGAACCCAATACCCACGCCGCCGTACTAGCAAGTGCCTTTATGTGTGAATCATAGCACACTAGGGCTAGAACACTCTGGAACCTAAAGTGGACCCCACATCCAGGCTAAAGAACATGACAAAGGTGAACATCCAACTTACAGATGTCATTAAGGGAAGCTCCCGTGAGCAAAGTTTTTGAAGTGGCCATACTCCTGGGCCAGCACAGCCATAGGTGAAGGCTGACCAGCTCACTCATGCAAGTGAGATAGCCTCAACTACCCACTCACTCATCCTCTACTTGCATCCTCCACTTCCGTCTAAACAAACGAATAGTTCATCCGACATAGCCCACCGGGCCTATAGGGTGTCTTTTTTTTTTTTTGTTATGATTGTTTTCGATGCTTCAGAACATTCGAACTATCCCACTGATGTCACGTGGACAACTTTGAAGATGTCTGTATTTCCTTTCTAGACAAGGACATACCGTACACATTTTCAATGGAGGGACAGAAAACTCTTGGACTGAATCTAAAATATCTTAAACCGTGTTCCGAAGATGAACAAATGTCTTATGGGCTTGAAAAGACATGCGAGTGAGTCATTTAACCAACCCTTTAATACTTTTATTCAGCAAGGGCGCATTCAATTGATCAGAAGTGACACTGAAGATTGAAGTAATGGCTACTGAATATTTAGCTTTGCCATCACTAGAATAAATTAAGATGTATTTTAAGATAATTTTAAATATATTAAAATTAAAACATTAACACAGTTTTTTTATTAAATAAATGCAGATTTGGTGAGCAATCTTTCAAAAACTTTAAAAAACCTCTTTCCGATAACTTTTAAACAGTAGTGTAGGCTACATTAATTTACAGTTGAATACATGAATAAATTACTGTATGTTCCTGGTATCATTTATTATTGACATGCCTTACTAATTTAATTATAGGGTAAACCTGCATAAATGGTTTCAAAATTTAAATGTGGTTTGGTATAAATCTAAATGTGTTTCTGAACCAGATCATATTGCGTGCATCTGGGCAGACATTTTACATCCATATCGCAGATGTGTCTCTTTGATAATCAGGTGTAGTCACTGGCTTTTATCATTGCCTGGTGGTAAATGAGAATATTAGTGAGAGGTCTTGCTGGCTAAAACTTGGCATTGGCGACAGTTGCTCTGCTATAGCACCAGTAATCCCATCTGTGAACATGTCGATCCCGTCTGCCTCTGATCCCCCTTCAACCAGCCTTCAGCTGAAATGGCCCACACTGTAAAACAAAATCCTATTAAATGTACGGTAAAAAAAAAAAAGGCAGTTGTGGCTGTCAGAAATTCACAGTAAATTCACTTTTGGCATTTTTGCTGCCTGTTTATTTTATACACTTCACAAACATATGCTTTATTAAAGGTATATGACATTATTTATTTATATATATATATATATATATATAAAGCTAGTACATCATGTATCCATCCTCCAAACTGTGTTTTGTTTTATCCTGAATCTCTACAGTACGCCTATATTATACTGTAAGTGTTTTATACGTTTCAACTGCTGTGGAGGTGCCCAGTACCTGCGTGACTCATCATGTCCATAAACAGAGAGAAGTAGCTCCGGCTGCAATGTTACATGCAGTATAGTGTACCTTTAAGTTATAATGTTAAAGTTCATTGTTTCCATGAACTACAGCGAATGGACACGTGTGGATAGCGCACACAACACTTAAGTCACAGAATATGCACAATATTAACAATATTTACTTCAAAAGTACTCAATACTACTCAATAAGTCTTGTTGAATTGGATGGATTTTAATTGTAAGTTGATTGTATTGCTTAATTAAACATTTAATTGAAAATTCATGCTTTTTTCTTCCAAAACCCTTATTATATATCATAAAACTACATGCATCATGCTATGTATATAATATAAGGTAAACTGTAATTAAGCAATTTTTTTAGATACTTTTCCCATTAAATATTTTGTTTTCTTTTACAATCAATCATGCACATTTTAATGATTGTCTCTCTCGCTGTACTGTTGTTTGCTACACGACCCACATTTTGCCATGCGAATAGCAGTAAACCTGACTTTGACTTCATGTGGTTTACAGAGCAAAATTCCTCTCCTTGAAATGGGATATGTTACATGCTACAGGGCCATTTCATCATAGATGGTCGATAGTAATTTAAAAATATTCTAATGAGCTTTTGAGATGCTTCTGTGTTCCTCTGCCGTCTTTGTTCACTGCTGAGATACAGCTGTCTCGCTTTACCCCTCGGGAGGAGGAGGGAGATCATTTTGCTGGGGTTTAGGAGGCTTATCCTGGCGGAGCTTTTGAACGAGCACAGAATTCTCTCGCAGGGACAACAGAGCCACCAAAACACACACTGCCAGCTTCTGCTGTCAAAGTCATGAGCAATAAACAATACATTAGATGTGCAATTAAACAGTGCCCTTGTTATGGATGATATCAGCTGAATACGCCTTTCCAAATGGCTTTCATTAGGAGCGAGAAACACAATTAGACACATTTAATGGTGATACTCGAGCACACTTGAGAGTGCACTTGCTCTTTTCTTTTGCCTTCAAAAGAGAAGATTTCCCGGAGTGTTTTCCGGAGTTCTATGATTTAGATGTTTGCAGGGGTTCTCTCTCTCTCTCAGTATGCCTAGGTTTCAGGTTATGGAAATCTAAAAGGGTGAAATTTGGCTGATATGTTCTCCCATGCATTGGCAATTTCATGGTTACTTTGATTAGAGACTCATTAAGTATTAAAAGGTTATGCTGTTTTCTTTCATATGGAGGAATCTTAAGTAGGGATGTGAATCTTAAGTAACTATATAATTATATTCTTATTTATAAAAAATCCCATTAACACATTTTCTAAAGAAGCAAAATAAAGCAATTAAGTATAATCAGTGGTATACTTGGACATCATTTTTATTTTGTGTTGCCCATGTGTTTCTCTCCACAATTACATTCAATTCAAAATGCAAGCTAAAAGCCGAGCTGAAATATCATTTATCTGTGGTGCTGTGGAATCCTTAAAGCGGTTCAGGAAACATATTTTAGCAATGTTTCAGTTTCACATCTGCAGAAGAATGCTGATGTTCAAGGACCATTAAATTAAATATAATGCCATGAAAATCATTCGGTACCACTATTTTAGTAAACAATGGAATCATTTCTGAACAAAATTTCTGGTTCCCAACCTAAATTTGAGTATAACTCTCTTTCCACTCTATTCTCTTTCCCTAGCTTGTGCTCCTGTCACTCAAACTCTTCTGGTGGGAAATGGGGACTCTCCGGACATAAGCTGTGTGCATCTTTAATTAAATACTACTGCTCACTTCCCCCTAATCATCTCTGAGTTTTCCTCACTTTTTCTCCAAACCAGAGCGTTGGATTGACGAGCAGAGATTCCCGTAACAGTGCTAATATCCTGTGCTCCCCCTCCCGCCATCGCTCCTCTAAGGGCTTTAGGAACCAATCAAGCTGGTCGTGCATGTCACCTCAATTAGGGAGTTCGCTTTTAGGGAGCTATGCAGTGTCAACGCGGGTCCCTTGAGAGCCATAAGGATTATGAATCAAAATTCATTTCCATCACTACCTAAATCCTCTGCATGCAGGCTATGTGAATATCAGATCTGTCAACTTGAAAAGCGATATGTGTGTCCTGATGTGCAAATCTGGATGTTAAAGTGATAGTTCCCTAAACGAGAATTTAGTCATTGTTTACTCGCACTCATGTCATTCATATTCTTTCTGACTTTTTTTCTTCTGTGGTGTAGGGGAGATTTGAATTAATGATGGTTGTTCTTTTCCATGCAGTTGCAATAAACAGGGACTGAATCCTTCAAAAAGAATGCACAAGTGTTGGCTCTTTTTAACGAATCCCTTGATTCATTCTGAGCTCACTGACTCGATCCGCTCACAGTTAACAGTCCACTGGAATGGGAAAATTTGAATAACTAACGGTAAATGATTATGTAAATTTTGGTCTGTTGTTTCTCACTCAAAGCTGTTGAATTCAGAAGACTTGGCATTTGCAATGTAATGCATGAGACGTAATGAACTACACATTTTATATTATTTCTATGTATGTAGTGCATGTCGATTGCAATTAAATGAAAATGTGTTATTGTTTACATTATATTACAGAGTATTTTTGACCCACTTAAGTACATCTTTACACTTTACAATGAGGTTAATTAGTTAACATTAGTTAACTACCTTAGTTAACATGAACTGACTATGAACAATAATTCTACAGCATTTATAAATCGTAGTTAATATTATATTCAGCATTTACTAACACATTATTAAAACCAAAGGTTGTATTTGTCAACATTAGTTAATGCACTGTAAACTAACATGAACAAAAAATTAACAGCTGCAGTTTTATTAACTAACATTAAAGGGATAGTTCACTTTGAAATTAATTTTTGATATGTTTTATCTTACCTCAAGGGCATACAGATATAGGTGTCTTTGTTTCCACAGTATTTTCAATTTTGATATTTTTCGGTCAAACCGTTGTCTATCAGTCATATAATGGAGATTTATCGGGCCCACCCTGTTCACCTCAAAGAGCATGCACAAAGAAGTCCAAATTAAACGTGATTTAATGACTCGTAAATGTAAGTACACACTGATGGCCTAAGACACGAAACAAGCGGTTTGTGTGAGAAATAACAGTATTTATATCATTTTTACTTCGTGTAACCACAGCCATGTCCAACTGATCTGAAAGCACGGGCGCTTCGGTCTGCGCATGCGCCGGAAGTGATTGCTTGCGCGTGTACGTCACTCATTGTTTACACAGAGATTTCGGAGATTCCGAATTTTCGGTGTTCACACCGAACGCGAATTTAATTGTTTGCGCGAGTAGATTACATAGAAAGGCAATGCAAAGACGTGAATAGACGCATCATTCGCGCCTGGCATTGCGAATGACGCGAATTGTGCAACACGTTTTGCCGCGAACGTCTTGAAAATGAAAAAGCGCAAGTTGAAAAATTTGAACTCGAACACTTTGTTGCGTAGCTAATCGATACTTCCGGTCTATCTCTGTTGTCGAAAATGGAGGAGATTCTGATTGTTGCCGTCTCTGAAATATATGAAACTTTGGCATGTTTTTCATACATTTATTGTAATTAAATTACAGCAAAAACGATATATGCTGTATATTTATTGGTGTTGACATTATTTTATGAAACTGTCCCTGACCTGAGACAGATGGAAAGGCGCTCCGCAGCTGAGACAGAAAGCCTGTAGTTGGTGTCCATCCTCTTGTGCTGTGAACCTAGACACGTCGGGCGTTTGGCTTTCCTCCGTATTTGGGACTTCCACAAGTACAGAGTATTAATATCTTTCATTTCAGACATGACGGAAACGTATGCCAGAAAGAAATTGTGTTTTTTTTTTTTTTTCGCGAGTGACGCGGAACTAGACGCGATAGTCGCGTATTTGACGCTCTATTCGCATTCGGTGTGAACACACCATTAGTTCTTGTTAGTTAATACATTAACTAATGTTAACTAATGAATCTTATTGTAAAGTGATACTGTAATTTTATAATTTCATTATCTTTGACATGCATTTATGGTAAACTATACTTGAATGTAATTAAATATTTCATTAATATTTTCTGAAGTACACTACATGTGCAGTACAATTATGCACGCTTCTTTTTCTCAAGTTGTTTTTTTTTTTGAGATATTAACCGTATAATAGCCAGTTTACAGTGGAAATCTCTTCATAACACTTTTACATCCTGCAAATACAGGAAAGATATGATTGAGTTTCAGTTTGGCTTGTATGCAGTGTGTCTTGCATCCCTTGCTAGACTCTCGATTTAAGGCCCTTTTGAGGTGGAGCAACGGAAAGTTTAATGACACTGTGAATTGAAGCTGAAAAGTGGCCATAACTGAGATCAATGGGGGATGCATGTGAGCAGGCTTAGAGCTGTTATTCAGCAGTAATGGCTGATTGATTGAGGTCCAGCACAAGCTCACGCGGTGCATCATTAGTTTTGTCAATGATGTTTGGCTCAACTCGTGTGAGATTAACAAAGCTGGTTCTCTGTCTTACAACACCACCTCATCAATCAGCGCTGTTGACTCTGTATCAGTGGTGTTCAATACAACCCCTTCATAGTCATTCACAATATCTGACCATATCCATATTATCCCCCTCCACAGTTTTTATGGCGACTGATTTCTTTCTTGTTGTTTACATTGGAGCCATGGCCTAGTGGTTAAACAACAGAGCCTTGGTTCTCATGTGGGAAATGCAGGTTCGATTCTGGCCTGTGCTCTACCTCCAGTTATTTATTTTTTCCTAGACTATTTTAATTGTAAATAACATTTTCAAATGAAGTTTCCGTATAATTAAATAACATTTTCTTTATAAATTCAATATTACGCAGCAGCAGTATGTAACTTTTTCTGGTTAAATAATAATAAAAAAAAACCTTATTGAGCAAGTACATTAGACCTCAGCGTTCAAAAGGAAGGACATATTCCCACCCATTAATCAATGTGTGATAACAATGGTAGAACTGGTATACCATTTTCCACCTTGCTTTTAAGTCACTTATGAATGTCTGTGCGGCTATGTGCATTTTACTTTCGAATTAGTGGCAGTGTGTGTGTGTAAATTAGACGTTTTGCCTCTGGATGCTGCCACCTTCATCTAGCAAAGTTTACAGATTGCCTCATTAATGTTTACAGATTCCCTATTGGGTTTAAATCCAAAATATTGCCAAAAAGGTGCTTTATCATTTCGCTTTGAAACCATATCTTCCGCCATTTTCTTGTTGTTCAGCTCCTCACTCTCATGATAAGTAAAATCTGACTCCTACTGCTGATCTGTGCTGCTACTCTCATTTGGCTCACACTGAATTGAGCAGACACATTCAGTTTATAATTGTAGTGTCTGTTCTATAACTAAACTAAATCATTTTAATTTCTATCAACTTGATAAACAACAGTGGGAAACGATGCCGCGGTGGGCAAGTGATGTAATCGGTGTGTGGCTGAACACAGTGTAACACCGGTTAAGCAATCATTCTAAAATTCAGTAATGTGATTTATTTGAAAATCTATATTGTCATTTGGTCAGAACAAAAGCGACAGATATGTTACTTGTTCAGATAAAAAAAATCAGATGTATGTATAGAATATACTTCTTATGAACACGTTGCTGTAAAATGACGATGAGGTAATAATGTGATTCCGCAAGTAACTTGCAATTTTATGTTTCAAACAGAGATGGCGATAGAGAGGTGAAAGTTTCGTACTGCAACTTTAAGTTGAACAGAAATATCAAAGAGAAATGTTTTATTAAAAATGTCTTTATTATTGTTTTTTTTTTTTTTTTTTTTTTTTTACAAATGACCCTTAGGTTGCTTAGTCTGATTCCAGCAGTGCTTCTAGCCAATCAGATGCAAAGGCAAACGTGGGGAGGAGGGGTTCGTTCTTTCACCCTGCATTGCAGATTTGTCATGTAATAGACGGATGGGATGGATAAGATTATTTTGCTGAGAACAGCTTTTCCGCAACCTCTCTGTGACCTAGGTGTGCACGCTGTTTGATTTGGTGCAATGACCGTCATCCACAGATTTGCCCTCACATATAACTGCAAAGTCACATTTGTGCAATGTCACATTTTAACACTGTGAATGCACACATTTAGAAAGGTATGATATCTCCATAATGACATTTTCCCTAAATGTCATCTATCATTTGGAAAGACCAGAAAGCAATTTTATCTGAAAATTAAGCTGTTGAGTTTGTATGATGAGAAATATTATACAATATGATACAATTTAGAACCAGCCCTTGGTGGACAGTACTTTCAATGTATGACATAGCAAATTGAGATTGGAATTAAGATGAAATGGAAATAAAATGGAAATGTCAGTATTACATGTTCAGAATTTAATTATTGTAGACAGGAGCCAGCAAATATAAATGTTCATGTTAACTAACTGCTTAAGTAAATTTAGATCTTCATTGGAAAAATAATATCCTCCTAAATTAGGTATGCGTGAATATGTTTCCTAATTACATCATATAACATCAATCTCAATTTTCAGCATATGATCTTTGTATCAGTGAGGGGTAAAATGAGTATGAGGATTTACACAGAATTGAAGATTTGAAATATAGTAATACCTTTAACACTTTAATGCTTTAAAGAGATAGTTCACCCAAAAATGAAAACGATCCCATAATTTACTCACCCTCAAGCCATCCTAGGTGTATTTCATGACTTTCTTCAGCCAAACACAAGAGTTTTTTATTTATTTTATTTTTTTTATCCTGGCTCTTCCAAGCTGAATAGATATTTTTAAAGCTCCAAAAAGCACATCCATCCATCATAAAAGTAATCCATACAGCTCCAGGGGGACAGTAAAGCCCTCTAAAGCGAAGCAATGCGTTTTGTAATAAACTTTATATACTATAATCACTGGCTTCTATTTACATATATATATATAACTATACAGTATACTATATATTGTATACTATATACTATTCTCTACTTCATAAACTAACTGACTTATATGATAGAAAATAAATTAAATAATAATTAGGTACCTTAATTCAGAATAGTACAGTAGTGTCATTGTTTGAGTAAATTGTGAATAGAAAAGAAATAAATTTTTCTATTGGTTGTTTGAAATGAGAATATTATGAATTCGGGAGTAGGAGTCACACTTCAGGTGGTCCTACACGTCAAGTCGGTTTTCCCTCTAGGAAATTTTCTGAATAAACGCTGATATTGCAGGCTTATATGGATACGCTTACCCCAGCATGATGTGACGTATTCAAGCGTGGCTATAGCCTTTCTCCACTTCTGTCGACTGTGTTCTGGCTCGTCTGAATTTTAAATGGGTTTTGGGGAGTGAAAACGTGCATTCAGTCAGGCGCTCCCAAATCTGTTTGGCTAAGGTTATGTAACAACAGCTGAGACATGCCGGAAGAGAGGTAAATCACACGATGTGTTCATACATGCTTTGCCTCTCAATGCAAATGCTAGAAGAGAGGCGCATCGGTGATGCACTTGGCTGCTTTGACAGCAGAATTCTGGAGCTGACTTATGTGTTTGTGTGTGTGTGTGTCAGGGGGTCTTTGCATATTTCGACGTGCACTGCTTGTATCAGGGTTTTTTGGGCTTTAGAGGTGGTTATGGCAGGACTTTTTGGAAATATTTTTTCTATAAACTCTAGCACCAGGCCAGGGTGAAAATATAGAATGTCAATGCAAATCTAGTGCATATTATCCAGATTGGTAAAGTGCATGATTGTTGGTTATGTTGAATGTGTTGCTTGCAAGATTAAAATTATATTGTATTTGATCAATTATAGGGTGATTAAATCCTTTATAGACTTTAAGTTGGCAAATTTATAATCTCACATGTGAGGTCGTTTGTGTGGTAACTGATTTGGAAGTTAGCCATCGTGTTACTTAAACCTAATTTTTAAGCCTCAGAGAAAAGCTTGTTGACTTCATAAGCCATTGCTTTTGAAGGACAGATTGACTGCTGGGGTTTTCAGAGCTAACCGAGCGACTCTTACCTAACTACAGTGCTTGTCTTTGGCAAATAATCCTGTATGGAACATTAAATGTC
>NW_024121381.1:13930-76250 GCF_016745375.1 Pimephales promelas | reverse complement strand
GTTTATTAACATTAAAGGATAGTTTAAGTTCGCTTAACGGGGGCGAAGCATACCGATATCGAGATTTCGGCCACGGTTTATCACCCGCACCTTCACGAGATGCGTGGATGCCGGTCTGGCTCCACTGCGACTCCAAGGTGTTGAATTGTGACATTCACGTGTTGAATCACATCAACAATCGGTTAATTCTAGCGGTCAGGTCATATGGCACTACAACATCGAGATGTTGTTCTCACACATATAAAGTGGTTGGGGTTAAAGTGCCTGTAAAGGCAATACAAAAAAAATCTAAACACATTATAAATGTTTGAAATGTATTGATAAAACATATTACAGAAACTGTGAAGTA
Organism: Pimephales promelas; assembly: GCF_016745375.1. The sequence goes on along the minus strand of NW_024121381.1, from coordinate 75,901 downwards.
CTGAATTGCGGAGTTAGACGTTAAACAGTTTTTTGACATTACTGTGTTCTGGATTTTTTGGGCGGGCTAAAAACGGGGGCTTGATGACGCATTGGAACCTCTGAGCTCCTGGACACGCCCCTACTTGATGACCCACTGACGCCCCTGAGGCTGGCTGGCCCCCCCTGACAATAGGCAGTAGAGCACATTCACACCAGCTACTCAATCGTGAGGTACTCTCAGTACAACAGCCTACAGTTTGCTAGCTAGCTATGCCTCATCACGTAAATGCGTACTACCTGATTGCAATCACGTACAAAACAGATCGGTGTCGTTATTTAATTTCCGAAAAATGATCACATCAAGAACAGGTGGATTCATTTTGTGAAGAGCCACCTTGAGCTCAAGATCACCAAAACCGCCTCTGTAGTGATCATTATCCACGGGATCGTTTTATAAACTTTTGTCGGAGACAACTGGGATTCACTGATAATCCGGTGAATATGGCCGAATCAATATCTCCTGCCTCGGCCTTCATCCTCCCGTCCCAAAAGCAGTAAATATCACCGTCTGCCGCTTTCCCGCGAATGGACATGATTTCAGTGCAGCCAGCAGATATGCCCCAGCGTTTGAGGGCAGAGAATACAGCTCATTTTTTGACTATCTTCCTCCTTGCTATCTCGTCTCTCAATGGAATTGGAGACTTACAAGCCCTATCTCTAGCTCTGTCATGCCTAAAGTTCGCCCCGGGCTTTTCTACACCCGAAGTCGGATCAAGCGCGCAGGTGGATGTTTAAAGCTGCTAATCAGTCATCAGCGTGAAGAAATATCATAGGCAGGTGACGTCATTGACCAGGGAAATATAAAACATACTCGGAGTCAAACCACTTCTGATTGGCTGAAGCAAGTCGGTCAAAGGCAGGGAGTATGGCAGGGTGACGCAGCATCTCGTTCCCTCTTCAGGGAACAAGGGTTACACACGTAACCTAAGACATTCCCTGAAGAGGGAACTCGAGCTGCATCGAAACACCATGGGAACCCAATACCCACGCCGCCGTACTAGCAAGTGCCTTTATGTGTGAATCATAGCACACTAGGGCTAGAACACTCTGGAACCTAAAGTGGACCCCACATCCAGGCTAAAGAACATGACAAAGGTGAACATCCAACTTACAGATGTCATTAAGGGAAGCTCCCGTGAGCAAAGTTTTTGAAGTGGCCATACTCCTGGGCCAGCACAGCCATAGGTGAAGGCTGACCAGCTCACTCATGCAAGTGAGATAGCCTCAACTACCCACTCACTCATCCTCTACTTGCATCCTCCACTTCCGTCTAAACAAACGAATAGTTCATCCGACATAGCCCACCGGGCCTATAGGGTGTCTTTTTTTTTTTTTTGTTATGATTGTTTTCGATGCTTCAGAACATTCGAACTATCCCACTGATGTCACGTGGACAACTTTGAAGATGTCTGTATTTCCTTTCTAGACAAGGACATACCGTACACATTTTCAATGGAGGGACAGAAAACTCTTGGACTGAATCTAAAATATCTTAAACCGTGTTCCGAAGATGAACAAATGTCTTATGGGCTTGAAAAGACATGCGAGTGAGTCATTTAACCAACCCTTTAATACTTTTATTCAGCAAGGGCGCATTCAATTGATCAGAAGTGACACTGAAGATTGAAGTAATGGCTACTGAATATTTAGCTTTGCCATCACTAGAATAAATTAAGATGTATTTTAAGATAATTTTAAATATATTAAAATTAAAACATTAACACAGTTTTTTTATTAAATAAATGCAGATTTGGTGAGCAATCTTTCAAAAACTTTAAAAAACCTCTTTCCGATAACTTTTAAACAGTAGTGTAGGCTACATTAATTTACAGTTGAATACATGAATAAATTACTGTATGTTCCTGGTATCATTTATTATTGACATGCCTTACTAATTTAATTATAGGGTAAACCTGCATAAATGGTTTCAAAATTTAAATGTGGTTTGGTATAAATCTAAATGTGTTTCTGAACCAGATCATATTGCGTGCATCTGGGCAGACATTTTACATCCATATCGCAGATGTGTCTCTTTGATAATCAGGTGTAGTCACTGGCTTTTATCATTGCCTGGTGGTAAATGAGAATATTAGTGAGAGGTCTTGCTGGCTAAAACTTGGCATTGGCGACAGTTGCTCTGCTATAGCACCAGTAATCCCATCTGTGAACATGTCGATCCCGTCTGCCTCTGATCCCCCTTCAACCAGCCTTCAGCTGAAATGGCCCACACTGTAAAACAAAATCCTATTAAATGTACGGTAAAAAAAAAAAAGGCAGTTGTGGCTGTCAGAAATTCACAGTAAATTCACTTTTGGCATTTTTGCTGCCTGTTTATTTTATACACTTCACAAACATATGCTTTATTAAAGGTATATGACATTATTTATTTATATATATATATATATATATATAAAGCTAGTACATCATGTATCCATCCTCCAAACTGTGTTTTGTTTTATCCTGAATCTCTACAGTACGCCTATATTATACTGTAAGTGTTTTATACGTTTCAACTGCTGTGGAGGTGCCCAGTACCTGCGTGACTCATCATGTCCATAAACAGAGAGAAGTAGCTCCGGCTGCAATGTTACATGCAGTATAGTGTACCTTTAAGTTATAATGTTAAAGTTCATTGTTTCCATGAACTACAGCGAATGGACACGTGTGGATAGCGCACACAACACTTAAGTCACAGAATATGCACAATATTAACAATATTTACTTCAAAAGTACTCAATACTACTCAATAAGTCTTGTTGAATTGGATGGATTTTAATTGTAAGTTGATTGTATTGCTTAATTAAACATTTAATTGAAAATTCATGCTTTTTTCTTCCAAACCCTTATTATATATCATAAAACTACATGCATCATGCTATGTATATAATATAAGGTAAACTGTAATTAAGCAATTTTTTTAGATACTTTTCCCATTAAATATTTTGTTTTCTTTTACAATCAATCATGCACATTTTAATGATTGTCTCTCTCGCTGTACTGTTGTTTGCTACACGACCCACATTTTGCCATGCGAATAGCAGTAAACCTGACTTTGACTTCATGTGGTTTACAGAGCAAAATTCCTCTCCTTGAAATGGGATATGTTACATGCTACAGGGCCATTTCATCATAGATGGTCGATAGTAATTTAAAAATATTCTAATGAGCTTTTGAGATGCTTCTGTGTTCCTCTGCCGTCTTTGTTCACTGCTGAGATACAGCTGTCTCGCTTTACCCCTCGGGAGGAGGAGGGAGATCATTTTGCTGGGGTTTAGGAGGCTTATCCTGGCGGAGCTTTTGAACGAGCACAGAATTCTCTCGCAGGGACAACAGAGCCACCAAAACACACACTGCCAGCTTCTGCTGTCAAAGTCATGAGCAATAAACAATACATTAGATGTGCAATTAAACAGTGCCCTTGTTATGGATGATATCAGCTGAATACGCCTTTCCAAATGGCTTTCATTAGGAGCGAGAAACACAATTAGACACATTTAATGGTGATACTCGAGCACACTTGAGAGTGCACTTGCTCTTTTCTTTTGCCTTCAAAAGAGAAGATTTCCCGGAGTGTTTTCCGGAGTTCTATGATTTAGATGTTTGCAGGGTTTCTCTCTCTCTCTCAGTATGCCTAGGTTTCAGGTTATGGAAATCTAAAAGGGTGAAATTTGGCTGATATGTTCTCCCATGCATTGGCAATTTCATGGTTACTTTGATTAGAGACTCATTAAGTATTAAAAGGTTATGCTGTTTTCTTTCATATGGAGGAATCTTAAGTAGGGATGTGAATCTTAAGTAACTATATAATTATATTCTTATTTATAAAAAATCCCATTAACACATTTTCTAAAGAAGCAAAATAAAGCAATTAAGTATAATCAGTGGTATACTTGGACATCATTTTTATTTTGTGTTGCCCATGTGTTCTCTCCACAATTACATTCAATTCAAAATGCAAGCTAAAAGCCGAGCTGAAATATCATTTATCTGTGGTGCTGTGGAATCCTTAAAGCGGTTCAGGAAACATATTTTAGCAATGTTTCAGTTTCACATCTGCAGAAGAATGCTGATGTTCAAGGACCATTAAATTAAATATAATGCCATGAAAATCATTCGGTACCACTATTTTAGTAAACAATGGAATCATTTCTGAACAAAATTTCTGGTTCCCAACCTAAATTTGAGTATAACTCTCTTTCCACTCTATTCTCTTTCCCTAGCTTGTGCTCCTGTCACTCAAACTCTTCTGGTGGGAAATGGGGACTCTCCGGACATAAGCTGTGTGCATCTTTAATTAAATACTACTGCTCACTTCCCCCTAATCATCTCTGAGTTTTCCTCACTTTTTCTCCAAACCAGAGCGTTGGATTGACGAGCAGAGATTCCCGTAACAGTGCTAATATCCTGTGCTCCCCCTCCCGCCATCGCTCCTCTAAGGGCTTTAGGAACCAATCAAGCTGGTCGTGCATGTCACCTCAATTAGGGAGTTCGCTTTTAGGGAGCTATGCAGTGTCAACGCGGGTCCCTTGAGAGCCATAAGGATTATGAATCAAAATTCATTTCCATCACTACCTAAATCCTCTGCATGCAGGCTATGTGAATATCAGATCTGTCAACTTGAAAAGCGATATGTGTGTCCTGATGTGCAAATCTGGATGTTAAAGTGATAGTTCCCTAAACGAGAATTTAGTCATTGTTTACTCGCACTCATGTCATTCATATTCTTTCTGACTTTTTTTCTTCTGTGGTGTAGGGGAGATTTGAATTAATGATGGTTGTTCTTTTCCATGCAGTTGCAATAAACAGGGACTGAATCCTTCAAAAAGAATGCACAAGTGTTGGCTCTTTTTAACGAATCCCTTGATTCATTCTGAGCTCACTGACTCGATCCGCTCACAGTTAACAGTCCACTGGAATGGGAAAATTTGAATAACTAACGGTAAATGATTATGTAAATTTTGGTCTGTTGTTTCTCACTCAAAGCTGTTGAATTCAGAAGACTTGGCATTTGCAATGTAATGCATGAGACGTAATGAACTACACATTTTATATTATTTTCTTTGTATGTAGTGCATGTCGATTGCAATTAAATGAAAATGTATTATTGTTTACATTATATATTACAGAGTATTTTTGACCCACTTAAGTACATCTTTACACTTTACAATGAGGTTAATTAGTTAACATTAGTTAACTACCTTAGTTAACATGAACTGACTATGAACAATAATTCTACAGCATTTATAAATCGTAGTTAATATTATATTCAGCATTTACTAACACATTATTAAAACCAAAGGTTGTATTTGTCAACATTAGTTAATGCACTGTAAACTAACATGAACAAAAATTAACAGCTGCAGTTTTATTAACTAACATTAAAGGGATAGTTCACTTTGAAATTAATTTTTGATATGTTTTATCTTACCTCAAGGGCATACAGATATAGGTGTCTTTGTTTCCACAGTATTTTCAATTTTGATATTTTTCGGTCAAACCGTTGTCTATCAGTCATATAATGGAGATTTATCGGGCCCACCCTGTTCACCTCAAAGAGCATGCACAAAGAAGTCCAAATTAAACGTGATTTAATGACTCGTAAATGTAAGTACACACTGATGGCCTAAGACACGAAACAAGCGGTTTGTGTGAGAAATAACAGTATTTATATCATTTTTACTTCGTGTAACCACAGCCATGTCCAACTGATCTGAAAGCACGGGCGCTTCGGTCTGCGCATGCGCCGGAAGTGATTGCTTGCGCGTGTACGTCACTCATTGTTTACACAGAGATTTCGGAGATTCCGAATTTTCGGTGTTCACACCGAACGCGAATTTAATTGTTTGCGCGAGTAGATTACATAGAAAGGCAATGCAAAGACGTGAATAGACGCATCATTCGCGCCTGGCATTGCGAATGACGCGAATTGTGCAACACGTTTTGCCGCGAACGTCTTGAAAATGAAAAAGCGCAAGTTGAAAAATTTGAACTCGAACACTTTGTTGCGTAGCTAATCGATACTTCCGGTCTATCTCTGTTGTCGAAAATGGAGGAGATTCTGATTGTTGCCGTCTCTGAAATATATGAAACTTTGGCATGTTTTTCATACATTTATTGTAATTAAATTACAGCAAAAACGATATATGCTGTATATTTATTGGTGTTGACATTATTTTATGAAACTGTCCCTGACCTGAGACAGATGGAAAGGCGCTCCGCAGCTGAGACAGAAAGCCTGTAGTTGGTGTCCATCCTCTTGTGCTGTGAACCTAGACACGTCGGGCGTTTGGCTTTCCTCCGTATTTGGGACTTCCACAAGTACAGAGTATTAATATCTTTCATTTCAGACATGACGGAAACGTATGCCAGAAAGAAATTGTGTTTTTTTTTTTTTTTCGCGAGTGACGCGGAACTAGACGCGATAGTCGCGTATTTGACGCTCTATTCGCATTCGGTGTGAACACACCATTAGTTCTTGTTAGTTAATACATTAACTAATGTTAACTAATGAATCTTATTGTAAAGTGATACTGTAATTTTATAATTTCATTATCTTTGACATGCATTTATGGTAAACTATACTTGAATGTAATTAAATATTTCATTAATATTTTCTGAAGTACACTACATGTGCAGTACAATTATGCACGCTTCTTTTTCTCAAGTTGTTTTTTTTTTTGAGATATTAACCGTATAATAGCCAGTTTACAGTGGAAATCTCTTCATAACACTTTTACATCCTGCAAATACAGGAAAGATATGATTGAGTTTCAGTTTGGCTTGTATGCAGTGTGTCTTGCATCCCTTGCTAGACTCTCGATTTAAGGCCCTTTTGAGGTGGAGCAACGGAAAGTTTAATGACACTGTGAATTGAAGCTGAAAAGTGGCCATAACTGAGATCAATGGGGGATGCATGTGAGCAGGCTTAGAGCTGTTATTCAGCAGTAATGGCTGATTGATTGAGGTCCAGCACAAGCTCACGCGGTGCATCATTAGTTTTGTCAATGATGTTTGGCTCAACTCGTGTGAGATTAACAAAGCTGGTTCTCTGTCTTACAACACCACCTCATCAATCAGCGCTGTTGACTCTGTATCAGTGGTGTTCAATACAACCCCTTCATAGTCATTCACAATATCTGACCATATCCATATTATCCCCCTCCACAGTTTTTATGGCGACTGATTTCTTTCTTGTTGTTTACATTGGAGCCATGGCCTAGTGGTTAAACAACAGAGCCTTGGTTCTCATGTGGGAAATGCAGGTTCGATTCTGGCCTGTGCTCTACCTCCAGTTATTTATTTTTTCCTAGACTATTTTAATTGTAAATAACATTTTCAAATGAAGTTTCCGTATAATTAAATAACATTTTCTTTATAAATTCAATATTACGCAGCAGCAGTATGTAACTTTTTCTGGTTAAATAATAATAAAAAAAAACCTTATTGAGCAAGTACATTAGACCTCAGCGTTCAAAAGGAAGGACATATTCCCACCCATTAATCAATGTGTGATAACAATGGTAGAACTGGTATACCATTTTCCACCTTGCTTTTAAGTCACTTATGAATGTCTGTGCGGCTATGTGCATTTTACTTTCGAATTAGTGGCAGTGTGTGTGTGTAAATTAGACGTTTTGCCTCTGGATGCTGCCACCTTCATCTAGCAAAGTTTACAGATTGCCTCATTAATGTTTACAGATTCCCTATTGGGTTTAAATCCAAAATATTGCCAAAAAGGTGCTTTATCATTTCGCTTTGAAACCATATCTTCCGCCATTTTCTTGTTGTTCAGCTCCTCACTCTCATGATAAGTAAAATCTGACTCCTACTGCTGATCTGTGCTGCTACTCTCATTTGGCTCACACTGAATTGAGCAGACACATTCAGTTTATAATTGTAGTGTCTGTTCTATAACTAAACTAAATCATTTTAATTTCTATCAACTTGAATAAACAACAGTGGGAAACGATGCCGCGGTGGGCAAGTGATGTAATCGGTGTGTGGCTGAACACAGTGTAACACCGGTTAAGCAATCATTCTAAAATTCAGTAATGTGATTTATTTGAAAATCTATATTGTCATTTGGTCAGAACAAAAGCGACAGATATGTTACTTGTTCAGATAAAAAAAATCAGATGTATGTATAGAATATACTTCTTATGAACACGTTGCTGTAAATGACGATGAGGTAATAATGTGATTCCGCAAGTAACTTGCAATTTTATGTTTCAAACAGAGATGGCGATAGAGAGGTGAAAGTTTCGTACTGCAACTTTAAGTTGAACAGAAATATCAAAGAGAAATGTTTTATTAAAAATGTCTTTATTATTGTTTTTTTTTTTTTTTTTTTTTTTTACAAATGACCCTTAGGTTGCTTAGTCTGATTCCAGCAGTGCTTCTAGCCAATCAGATGCAAAGGCAAACGGGGGAGGAGGGGTTCGTTCTTTCACCCTGCATTGCAGATTTGTCATGTAATAGACGGATGGGATGGATAAGATTATTTTGCTGAGAACAGCTTTTCCGCAACCTCTCTGTGACCTAGGTGTGCACGCTGTTTGATTTGGTGCAATGACCGTCATCCACAGATTTGCCCTCACATATAACTGCAAAGTCACATTTGTGCAATGTCACATTTTAACACTGTGAATGCACACATTTAGAAAGGTATGATATCTCCATAATGACATTTTCCCTAAATGTCATCTATCATTTGGAAAGACCAGAAAGCAATTTTATCTGAAAATTAAGCTGTTGAGTTTGTATGATGAGAAATATTATACAATATGATACAATTTAGAACCAGCCCTTGGTGGACAGTACTTTCAATGTATGACATAGCAAATTGAGATTGGAATTAAGATGAAATGGAAATAAAATGGAAATGTCAGTATTACATGTTCAGAATTTAATTATTGTAGACAGGAGCCAGCAAATATAAATGTTCATGTTAACTAACTGCTTAAGTAAATTTAGATCTTCATTGGAAAAATAATATCCTCCTAAATTAGGTATGCGTGAATATGTTTCCTAATTACATCATATAACATCAATCTCAATTTTCAGCATATGATCTTTGTATCAGTGAGGGGTAAAATGAGTATGAGGATTTACACAGAATTGAAGATTTGAAATATAGTAATACCTTTAACACTTTAATGCTTTAAAGAGATAGTTCACCCAAAAATGAAAACGATCCCATAATTTACTCACCCTCAAGCCATCCTAGGTGTATTTCATGACTTTCTTCAGCCAAACACAAGAGTTTTTTATTTATTTTATTTTTTTTATCCTGGCTCTTCCAAGCTGAATAGATATTTTTAAAGCTCCAAAAAGCACATCCATCCATCATAAAAGTAATCCATACAGCTCCAGGGGGACAGTAAAGCCCTCTAAAGCGAAGCAATGCGTTTTTGTAATAAACTTTATATACTATAATCACTGGCTTCTATTTACATATATATATATAACTATACAGTATACTATATATTGTATACTATATACTATTCTCTACTTCATAAACTAACTGACTTATATGATAGAAAATAAATTAAATAATAATTAGGTACCTTAATTCAGAATAGTACAGTAGTGTCATTGTTTGAGTAAATTGTGAATAGAAAAGAAATATATTTTTCTATTGGTTGTTTGAAATGAGAATATTATGAATACGGGAGTAGGAGTCACACTTCAGGTGGTCCTACACGTCAAGTCGGTTTTCCCTCTAGGAAATTTTCTGAATAAACGCTGATATTGCAGGCTTATATGGATACGCTTACCCCAGCGTGATGTGACGTATTCAAGCGTGGCTTAGCCTTTCTCCACTTCTGTCGACTGTGTTCTGGCTCGTCTGAATTTTAAATGGGTTTTGGGGAGTGAAAAACGTGCATTCAGTCAGGCGCTCCCAAATCTGTTTGGCTAAGGTTATGTAACAACAGCTGAGACATGCCCGGAAGAGAGGTAAATCACACGATGTGTTCATACATGCTTTGCCTCTCAATGCAAATGCTAGAAGAGAGGCGCATCGGTGATACACTTGGCTGCTTTGACAGCAGAATTCTGGAGCTGACTTATGTGTTTGTGTGTGTGTGTGTCAGGGGGTCTTTGCATATTTCGACGTGCACTGCTTGTATCAGGGTTTTTTGGGCTTTAGAGGTGGTTATGGCAGGACTTTTTGGAAATATTTTTTTCTATAAACTCTAGCACCAGGCCAGGGTGAAAATATAGAATGTCAATGCAAATCTAGTGCATATTATCCAGATTGGTAAAGTGCATGATTGTTGGTTATGTTGAATGTGTTGCTTGCAAGATTAAAATTATATTGTATTTGATCAATTATAGGGTGAATTAAATCCTTTATAGACTTTAAGTTGGCAAATTTATAATCTCACATGTGAAGGTCGTTTGTGTGGTAACTGATTTGGAAGTTAGCCATCGTGTTACTTAAACCTAATTATTTAAGCCTCAGAGAAAAGCTTGTTGACTTCATAAGCCATTGCTTTTGAAGGACAGATTGACTGCTGGGGGTTTTCAGAGCTACCGAGCGACTCTTACCTAATTACAGTGCTTGTCTTTGGCAAATAATCCTGTATGGAACATTAAATGTCAGGCTGCTTATGTGCACTGTAAAAAATGGCTGTAAAATCTACAGTTATTTACCGTAGATTTCACAGTAACATTACTGTGTAAGATTCTTACAGTAGAATACTGTAAACTTTACAGTAAGACCTTAAAAATCACAGTATTTCAAGTATTACAGTTGAAATCACAGTAGCCAAAACATTACTGTAAAAATCACAATTTAATACTGTAAATAGTAAAGTAAACTACTGTAATTTTTCTTTTTTTTTTTAAATCATATCTTTCTTTGTACCCCTTTCACATGGATGGCCCCAGATTGTTGTTGTTCAGAATTCATTACCGGAATATGATATAAATAGCCTACTTGATGGTGAGCTTTAAGTAAAAGTGTAATTAATAAATTAAAATGTGTTAACTTGTACTGTGATGCACCTGCTGCAGGAGCTTTCTATTCCATACAAAATATATTTTTAAAGAATTCACATAAGATTCCAAAAATATTTTTTGTTTGTTTGTTTTGTCACTTTAAATGTGTTTGGGTGTAGATGGGTGTTAATAGGGAAATTAAATATTTGATAAGCCTTATCTTAAAGTCCCAGTGAAATTATAATTTACCCTATTTACTTTGTTTTAAACTTCTCCAAAGTCTCCCCTGCCAAAAAAAAAAAAGAATCATGGCATAGTTTATATGTATTTGCATCCTTTTGATTTTAGCTATTTAAATAATAATTTAAATATTTAATAAATATAATGTTTAAAATCAATATAATATTTAAATAATATTTTTTTCATAATTTATGTAGTCAGATTGCTTAGAATCAATGTAAATTTGTTCATTGTGAAAACGATTAGATTTAATCAGTTAAAAAGTATGAATATGATTTAAATAAAGCTAGCTGTGGAACGAGGGTAATGGGATCGTTTAGAAGCGGAAATGTTGCCGATCATACTGCAGTCGGTAGGGCGGTACTGCACATTGAAATGTCGATGGCAATGCACCTGAAGAAGAAGAAAAAGTGCAACCAGCGGCAGTTGAAAAAAATCATAGGAAAAAATACAGTTCTCCTCGCCATCTTACACTGAAGAAGAAGAAAAAGAAGCAACCAGCGGCAGCTGAAATAACCATAGGAAAAAATACAGTTCTCCTCGCCATCTTACACGTTTGGAGCACCTTCTTTGATCAACCTGATTGCAAGGCAAGTTATATCTGTATTCTACTCATCGTATTAAAGTTGACTGTTTTTAATATAGGCTATGAGTTAATGTTATTACTGCTGTTGATATCGTATTACTTTATCAATGCTCTGACTATCAAATTTAGATTTAACGATAACTTAGTCCACTAAGTAGTTAACGTTAGCAAAGTCCTTTTGGGACAACCTCCTAGACCTTGTATATATGCTACCAAGGTTGTTTTTTAATAAATAAAAAAATCAGTAAGGCCTACATCAAATTATGAACAATTCATCTCAGTTTGAATGTTCTATGATTTAACATAAAAAGCATAACATTCCTAATACATAGTTAAACATATTTTACAGACACGAACAGCCTGATATCATCTTGCAATCAACCATATTTTCTTATAAATTGGACTTTGTAGTTATTTAGTTGTTAGAGTGGGCGGGGTTTAGGCAGTCTAGACAGCTCTAGAATCTGTGGGGATTCTGAGGGAAAAAGCGCGAAAGCAGCACTTGAATTTCTGAATCGTCGTCAGTCAGTGACAGAAAATCTAATTTTATACTCAAACGTACGTTTCTTTACATATGGCTTGGTGTTAGTATTTATGTATGTGTATTTATTTTGTCTTCGTCTCTGTTGATTTCTTTCACTTTTGCCTGAGAGCAAAAACGTTTCCGTGAGAGCTCCGACGGAGACGGTTTAACAGCCTCTTATATGCTCTAACGTATTTTTCTTTACACATTGCTTTGTTTCAATATTTAGCTGTCTTTGTATGAATTTTGCTTCCGTCTCTGTGTTTATTTCTTTCTCTTTTGCCTGAGAACGAAAACGTTTCCGTAAGAGCTCCGACGGAGAAGGTTTAACAGCCTCTTTTAATCTCTAACGTAACTTTTACACATGGCTTTGTTTTAATATTTATGTGTTTGTAATTATTTTGTTTTCGTCTCTGTGTTGATTTAATTCACTTTTGCATGAGATCGAAAACGTTTTTGTGCGAGGAGAAGGTTTAACAGCCAGCGTTATTGCAGTCTGTTAATAACAGGCTATTATTCACATTTACTTTGTACAGTCATTTGTCTTGTGATTGTATTTATTTTGTTTTCGTCTTTGTGTTGGTATCTTTCACTTTTTGTGAGAGCTCGGAGACGTTTTCACAACTTAACTAAATGCCTCGTTACAGGTACTATTAACTACCTAGCTAGCCAGGAGAAGATTTTTCCCGCCCGTAGCTGCTAGCCTCTGCCGGAGTTTCCCTTCACCAACTGTTTATCAGGACTTCAAGAAAATCAGTAAGTAACTTTACCATCACAATCAAGTTACTAGGAGCAAAAAATTAAAAAAAAGTTCTGTGCCACCCATGTCAGGCTGTGGAAAGCCACATGCAATGTTATACAGCTAGCACTAGGAGTAAGTTATAACCAGTCACGTTAGCTTGCCATCAAAATGAATTACACGTGTAAGCACTGTAATTTCACCACAGCTTCGATAACTACATTTGTTCGTCATTTGAGCATACACAGAAATTTATCTAACTTTAGATTTCCATGTGGCGTTGCAAAATGCTTTGCCACTTTTGTGACCCGTGGTGCAGTTCAAAGCCACATGTACCGCTTTCACAAGAAGACAGCTAGACCAGGACTTGAAAGGAAAATTGATGGAGTTGATTTGGCTTGCACTGTTGAAGGTTGTAACTATGTGTCAGCAAATTTTCCAAGCATACGTGAACATCTTCATTGGCATATTAAAGATGGCACAGAAGTGTCATGCCCTTATATTAATTGTTTAAAACATTTCCGTGTCCGTTCAACCTTTGCCTCACACTTGAGTCGAAAACATAAGAGTGTATCTAGTTCTCCACGTATTAGCCAAAGCTCTACCACCAGTGCTAGTACTAACATCACCTGTGCCTCCATGTCATCAGACAGTGAACTAGAACACACTTTTGAGACAGCCTTTGATGATGACCATGACAACACAAATGATAAAGTGGACACAGATGATTTTATGAACAATCTGGCCATGTTTTATCTCCGAATGCAGGCTAAAATGCTGTTACCAGCCAGTACAATTCAGACCTTAATAGAGGAAATAACAGAGGTGCACAACACTGGTTTGTCTCATCTATTGTCTAGGATGCACGAAGAGTTAACAAAACTCAATGTGCCTGAAAATGATATTAAGAGTATCATTGATAATCTCTCAAAAGATAACCTTTTGAAAATATGCAACGATGGAGTGTTTAGAACAGATCAAACTCGTAAAACCTTCTTTAAGAGCAGATTTAGCTATGTTGAGCCAGTCAAGACTTATCTTGGCATAGATGCTAAAGGCAAAGAGAGGTTCTACCAATACGTGCCCATCAAGGACACAATAAAATCACTCCTCTCTCAGAACTCTGTTAAAGAGCAGTATGACCAAGCTAAAGCTGACACAGAAACAAACCCTGATGTTCTGGAAGATGTGAGAGATGGTAGAAACTTTAAAGAGAGTATACTTTTACGAGATTTGCCATCTTCATTGTCTCTCATCTTGTATCAGGATTCTTTCGAAGTTGCGAACCCACTGGGCTCAGGCAGAAAAAAACACAAAATTCTGGCCATGTACATGACACTTGCAGAGATTGCACCACACAACAGGTCTTCCATTGATCCAATGCAACTTGTTATGTTGTGCAGAGAGGAGGATTTCCAATTTTTTGGGCAAGAAAAAGTGTTTTCCACTTTAGTCAGTGACTTAAAAGAAATGGAGGAAAATGGAATTGAATATGGTGCTGAGGAGAAAATAAAAGCATCTGTGATTGCCATTACTGGAGATAATCTGGGGTCACACAGTATTGGCGGGTTTACTGAAAACTTCAGTAAAAGCACACATTTTTGCCGGTACTGTGTCATCGACAGAGTGTCTTTTCAAACAGATCCCTGCAAATCTGGTCCTAAACGAACCATAGAGAGTTACAAAAACAGTGTGGCAGCACAGGCAGATCAAGAAATTAACGATGGAATAAAATTTGACTCAATTTTCAATCAGTTGAAATATTTTCATGTTTGCCAGCCAGGGCTCCCTCCATGCCTGGGTCACGACCTGTTTGAAGGGGTTGTTTCATTTGATCTTGCTATGTACATTAAGCACTTAGTGACAGTGGGCAAACACTTCACCTATGGTCAACTGAATCGGACTATATCACAGTTCACATACCAAGGCAGTGATGCAAATAACAAGCCATGTGAGGTTAAACCTAATTCAGAGAAGCTGGGAGGGCATGCTGCTCAAAACTGGTGCCTCTTGCGTCTCTTTCCTATTTTGGTTGGAGACAGAATCAAAAATCCACTTGATGATGAGGTGTGGCAGTTGTGTTTAAAGCTCAGAGAAATTGTGGATTTGATATGTGCACCCAAGATCCATACCAACCAAGTAGCACACCTTAAGATTCTCATTGAGGAATACATCCAGTTAAGAACTGCCACATTCCCAGAAAAGACACTTAAACCCAAACACCACTATCTTGTCCATTACCCAGAACTCATTCTTCAGTTTGGTCCTCTCATTAGGTTGTGGACATTGCGCTTTGAAAGCAAGCATTCATATTTTAAGCAGTGTGCAAGGAAACTGCACAACTTTAAAAACCTTTGCAGTACCTTAGCAGAAAGACACCAGTTGCTACAAGCATATTTACATGCTGGTAACTTATTTCCTCCAACTCTGCAAATGGGCCAACCAAGTACATTTGATGACAAACTGTACCAGATTGGAATTCAGAGAGCTGTCAGTCTCAAGGGTCTCCGCCCAGAACACACTATTGAAACACCCTCTGTCACTTTCAAAGGCACTTTGTACAAAAGAGGCATGACTGTTGTAGTGGACCAAAATGACACAGGATATCTACTTGGGAAGATACTGTTGATACTGGTAAATGAGGCAACTGTGCATTTTGTTGTCCAGCAGTATCAGTCTGTGCCTGTTGTGGATCTTGGTGTTTATTGCTTGCAAAGCAACTCAGAAGCACACTATCAGTGTTTGACTGTAGAGAAGCTTGTAGATTATTACCCTCTTTCTGTATATAATCAATTTGGTCTTAATCTTGTTGCTCTGCATCACTCTGTGTTTCAGAAGAATGAGTAAAATGGACTCCATTGAGAAGGCAATACAGACCGTGCTACCACAGCTGGATGGAGCAAAGCTTGAAACTTTAGTCAATGAGTTGGTGAAAGTAGGTGTTGAAGGACCAGATGATCTGCAGTTTATTCAAGAAGATGACATCAAACATCTGCTCACACCCATTCAGTGCAGAAAAATTATTCATTCCTTGAAAGGAGGTGAGATTAGTTGTTTTAATTTTTTATTGTATTTTAGTTGATCCGCTGCAATTAATTACTAAATAAATCACCAATCATTTAATCATAATTTTGTAAAAAAAAAAAAAAAAAAAAAAAGTTTTTCAGCTTGTTATATGTGGATGTTAGTGTATACCTTGTACAAGATTCTCTTACCTTTGGTCAGGCATAATGATAAAACTTGAGGAGTACAGATTGAGGTTGGAATTATTGATCAATAAATGCCCTTCTGGGTATGCAGTTTTCTGTTTGCTAATGGCAGCATATAAAGCCAAATTTGCTTAAAAAAAAGGTATATTCGGGAAAAATAAAAAATAATATTTATGCCTCTGTACTAGATTACTACTGTACTAGACAGTTATTCCATGCAAAACTACAGACCCACAGCTTTCCAAAGAGCCTAATCGCTTGATTATAGGCCCAAGTATGTAAGAACAGTGCAATACAGTATAGACGGACATTGGTTGCATTGCAATTGAAAACAGAATTTAAGATATTTCCATATAATAATAGTCCCCCATCCATGCAGATCACATAGTCATGCATTGCATTTTATCTTTTTTATTATTATTATTATTATTTTTATTTTAATTGATTTTGAAATACACCTGAATTGATTTTAAAATACACCTGCAGTGTGGTTGAAAAAAGCACATCATAAAAAAAATGTTAGTGTTAACATGTAAAATAATTTTGTTGTTTGTTCTGACCATCAGTTTACCTCAAATCACCCATCTAGGCTGATTAATAATTGAGAAAACCATGGCAACCATTTTGGAAATGACCCTT
Organism: Pimephales promelas; assembly: GCF_016745375.1. The sequence continues at coordinate 58,980 of NW_024121381.1, read as the reverse complement.
TTCCCAAGGTCAGATTTAAATAGATTTTTATTTAGATATTTAGTATTTTTTAGTATTAGTAATAGTATTTTTTTAGTATTAGTTAGTATATTTGAACTATACCAAAATCCATAATTTTTTTTAATCACATTTTGTTGGCTTAACACTATTTTGACCCACCTATAAGGACCTGACGGCCACCATTTTTGAAGTATTAGTTTAAGTACATCTGATACTATTGTAAACCATTAAGAAACCTTTTGTGTTATATATATATATATATATATATATATATTAGGGTCAAACCTTATTTTTACCTGCTATTCTGTGCTTTCACTCATACGTGTACGTGTAATACAGGTCCTTCCAAGCCCCAGCTGAGCCCTTCATCGTCTGAGCCACTGTCAGTTGCCTCTTCCAGCACATGCTCCATATCATCTATCAGTCCTATCTCTGCGTGGGTTAACAGTTTTGAGGTGCCATGGAACAAAGTCAGGCTGACTCTTAGAAGAGCAGTAGATGCTGGTGAGAGGCCAGCTCCAGATGACCGCAGACACTTGATAAAAGTCATTGTTGATGCGATGAGAGAGCATTCCTTGAACCCTACTCGCAGGGAGTGCGTGGTAGTGGCTAAAGCTATAACTCAAAAATATCCAAATAGCTTTTTAGACAAAAATGAAGAGGGGGAGCTAATTGGATGTGGGTATTACAGCATTATAAATCAGCTCAAAACCAGAGTAGAATATGTGAATCGAGGAAACACTCTTTCCCGTCTGAGGAATCACAAACGCAGCCAGAGAGATGAGGATGGTGATGATGAACAGCCAGCGGTAGCTAAATGTGCAAGAATCGACAGTTATGGGTGTGTTCGTTGGCAGCCAGAGGACTATCCAGATGGGGAAACATCAGCATCATTAGAGGAAAAGAAGCTTGAGATGATGGATATATTCAGCCGAGAGGGACTCAAGGGTGCTGAGAGAAGAAAGGTAGAAGACCTAATGGCAATCACTTATGCCAAACAGCGGGAATACATCAACGCAAAGCCTTCCCCAAGCATTCTGGATGTGTGCAAAGAGTGGCCATTTCTCTTTTCACAGAAGTTTTTATTGTCACACTTCACCACTCTCACCAATGTTGAATTATACACAAGGCTTAATGTAGATTTGGATAAAAAGGGTAAAAGAATCCTGGATTTCTTCAGTAGCCAGATTACAAAGTGGAGGAAAGAAGTAAGAGCTCTTCTGAGGGAAGTGATAAAGAAGGACCGAGAAGGATCTGATGGCCTAGCTGCAATGCTTGTGATGTTGGCACACTTCAAAGAGCAAGAGGAGTCACTTTTTCTCATTGCTGATGTAAGTTCCTTAATAATTTAAATCTTTTAGAGTTTTCAACAATTGTCACATTTATTGCGGAAATAATCATTTTCCCTGATTAGAAGGAAACATTTTACATCCCCTAAATTGTTAATGCAGGTTGATGGGCCTTCAATTGTTCAAGTAAATTCAGGTTTGTGTCAGGTTTATGTTATTGGTGGTTGAGCACTTTTTCCTTGATAGACCTCACCTCACATTATAACCCACATGGTGCAAGCTTCTATCTCAGTTCTTGGATAAATGCTGGGTAAAGTCACTGTTCACTGTGTGCTCAATATTTTAATTGAGAGAAAATTGATGTAGTGTTGTAGTTGCTAGTTATTGTGGTACTTAGTTATTTATTTTTTGTGTGTAAGCAAAAAAGGCTCATTGCTTCCTTATTAACAAATTTCAAAAAGCCTTTTCTATCCTAGAGATAATAAACCGTCTACCTTGTTTCAAGTAACTTATCTTTGCTTGCATAGGAGACTACCACTCCCGCAGACGCAGAGGCCCAGCTGTCTCTCCCAATCACCCCAAGGATCATCATGCTTGGTAAGTTTCACATTCAATATTAACAAATCATTTGAATGTTTAGGGCACAAGCAAAACAGTTTCTGGAAAACACGAGTGAACGCAGTTTGTGTCGTGTCATTCTCTGCCTCTGCACCAGTCAGGAACAGCACAGTCACTTCAAAAACTTAAGTTGTGTGGAGTAAGTTACTCCCTCATCTTTAGTAGCCACCTATAATGTCATGATTGCTATTTCAGATCGCTTGCCATGCCTGTATCACTCACTGTTTTCTATCAACAAAGCAGTTACTGCTGCTTAAAGAATTAGTTCACCTCAATGAAAATGAACATTTCCAAAGATTTTACTAATTATAGTAATTTACGTTTTTGTAGGAAAAGATTTCGGGATTTTTCTTCAAATGATGGACTAATCAATGCAAATTCAAAGGACTTTGAGTTGCTACAACGGGCTGTGCAGGATCCCAGCTGAGGATTAGGGTTCTCTAGTGAATTGACTGGTCATTTTCTAAAAAGATATATAATTTATATACTTTTTAACTACAATTGTTCGGATTGAGCTGGGAACTACGTCATCACGTCAAAAGGTCGAACATGATGTCACCGGCCATCTTTAGGTATTTCCGCGGGCGATATTGAGCTTGATCTTTCGATGTGAAGACGTAGGTCCCAGCTCAATCCGAACATTTGTAGTTAAAAAGTATATCAATTATTTAAAAAAAATTCTTGAAAATGACCAATCATTTCGCCAGATGAGAGGCTAATCCTGAGCTGGGATCTTGCACAGTCCGTTGGAGCACTTCAAAGATCTTTGAAACTGCATTGATTTGGACTTCAAAACTTTGGTCATAATTAAAGTCCATTATTCGAAGAAAAATACAGAAATGCTTTCCTCAAACTAAATTTCTCTTCTACCGAGGAAAGAAAGACATTTCTTTATCTTGGACGGCATTGGGGTGAGTAAATTATTAGGAAATTAATTTTGAGGTGAACTAATCCTTTAAAGGGATACTCCACTGGGTTTTCATATTAAACTATGTTATTCCCTTAATTAAGACGAGCTGATGCATACCTCTCTCTGTATTGCCGCAAAACTATGTTAGCACTTTGCTTAGACCAGTGCATTAAATATGGGCCAAAAAGAGAAGCGACCAAACACTTCCTTGTTTTCCCTATTTAAACACAGTTACTCGATTAGTGTAACTCGACCTAGGCTGGTTTAAAATGGATGACTATATTGTATGGCGGAATACCATAAAAAAGTGCTTTAGAGCACTTCAACTTGGCACAATAATACCTTCACTCGTGAAAAGTCCTCTTACCGGCTCCCGCTTCCTCGCTCTCCCCCTCCCTCTTATTTCCGTCAATGCAGCCAACGTGACATGCGACAAAGGGGGAGCCGGTAAGAGGACTTTTCACGAGTGAAGGTATTATTGCGCCAAGTTGAAGTGCTCTAAAGCACTTTTTTATGGTATTCCGCCATACAATATAGTCATCCATTTTAAACGCTTAGAAAAACACAACGTTTTATTTTGTGTCACCAGCCTAGGTCGAGTTACACTAATCGAGTAACTGTGTTTAAATAGGGAAAACGAGGAAGTGTTTTGTCGCTTCTCTTTTTGGCCCATATTTAATGCACTGGGCTAAGCTAAGTGCTAACATAGTTTTGCGGCAATACAGAGCGATAGAGTGCACGCACTGAGACGAGAGAGGTATGCATCAGCTCGTCTTAATTAAGGGAATAACATAGTTTAATATGAAAACCCGGTGGAATATCCCTTTAATGCACTGCTTCAAATATATGCATGCTCCCTGCCCTGATTTTACAATCATTTATGTGGAGAAAATCTTTTATAGAATGTATTGCTATGAAATATAATTTTTGTGATGACTCTTGTCTTTACTAAGGAGACACAATCCTGACTGCAAAAAAATGGATGCTGTCAATCGAGGGGAGGGTCGTAATCCCACCTGGTGCTCACATGGCGGACTTCACCACTGCCTTGGCCGCACTCTTCGCCTGTTACTATGTTTTTAATCTGGAGTATCAGGTGGAAGCCAGCACAACACTGGAGTTTGTTCAGAGGTATTTTTTATCTTAAATAATTTGATTGCAATGTAAAAGCAAATTGACAATTGAAAAGCTTTTCAAAATCATCTTCTCTCTTTAAAATGTTATGTAATAGGGTTGGGCGATATGGCTGAAAACTTTATCATGATATAAGTTTCATATTGGCCAATATCGATAATTATTTATATTTTTTATGACCTATTTGAGATAGGAGAAAAATATATATTACATTTTAAACATTTTTATTTTAAACCTAAAAGATTTGTTCACCTCAAAATGAAAATGTCCTAATCATTTACTCAAGCCAATGCCTTCCAAGATATCCATGTCTATCTTTCTTCAGTGGAAAAGAAATTATGTTTTTTGAGGAAACAATAGTAGCTAAGTTGGTTGTCATTTTGAAGTCCATTAAATGAAGATAAAATCCTGAAATGTTTTCCTCAAAAAACATAGTTTATTTTCCACTGAAGAAAGAAAGACATGGATATCTTGGAAGGCATTGGCTTGAGTAAATGATTAGGACATTTTCACTTTGGGGTGAACTAATCCTTTAACCTTCCTCCGGTCCATAGGCGTGATTGGCAAAGGACAAAAAAGTAGTAAAATATAAGGTGCGCGCGACTGGGGCTTTCACTTTCTCTGCTCGTTCTCTCAGTTAAACAAGCACAGCAGTCACTCATCTACATCACTCACTAGTCAAATAAGTCTTTGGCAGGACAAAAATACGCCTTAAAGAAGAACTGAACTGAAATTTGAGAAAAGGTGATATAACAGATGTATTTTATTTATTCTCATTGGTACAATTTTTAAAATGGCAGAATTTGATAAAAGGGATAAAATGGTAAGTTGAAAGTCTACCCGCACCAGCAGAGCAACCGTAGCTTGTAAATAGTCTGAGGCTAGCTGTCATGGCTGAGGAAACAGATTTTTTAGCAACAGACTATTTAGAGATATGTACTTTCGTCAGTGAGTACATGAAGGGTCTGACAATGTCTGCATCAATGTTTTATTTAGCCAAGTTACGGAAGCTCCGGAGAGCCAAAGACTCGATTCGCCTGCAACAAAAAATGTACATTAAATCGATTTTTCACCCATGCCTAACTTCCTCTAGTGTTTGGTGGTTAACCATCAAGCTGACCAGTGTCTTTCTGTTTGGACTTTAGTCGTGCTAATGTTGAGACCTGTCTCAGCTGACTTCTGTTCTACCTCTCTCAATTTCGCTTGCATTTGTTGGTGTTTTTGGGACAGTAATGTGTTATAATCTGCAAAGTCTAGGTTGTCAATCTGTGTAAATGGGCTTCCATTGGATCCCATTGCAACTGTCATTAGTGGCTTGCCACATGATCTAGTCGAACTCCGAAGAGGAATGGTTACCGGGAAAGTAGACAGCCTTGACTAACTCCTGTTGAGATATGAAATGCCTCTGTCATTGTTCCATCCCCTAACTCCTATACTCATGTTCATAGGTTTTTAGTGAGGATTAATCCTGACTCCAACAAGTGCACTGCCAAGGAGCAGATGAGCAAGACGACTGGGAGAGTGGTAAAGCGGAAGACTTCATACATGAACCCCCATGTAATCTCCTTCATCAGGGACTTCACAGAGTTCAATTTGCTTACTGACTAGATACAGGTGAGGTTCTGATAATAGATTTAATAATAATTATAATATAATTAATAATATGTGGGTATAATATAATTTATCATAATTTGATAATTATTAGGGATGCAGCGATACTGGTATCAATATCAGGGGGCGATACTGAGCTCAATGTACTCGTAAAAAGGTTTTTTTTTACTCTGAGACCAACAACCGATAACAGGTGTGTAAACAGTGTTTGTGTTTAGAAAAAGAAACGCTGATAACAGAGGGTATAATAGGGATAAAAAAGGCGTTGTATTAACGTTCTTGCTTGGTTATAAGAATGTTATTAGAACGTTAATAAATAACAATTTTAGGTTATACTTGGCGCTATTCTATTCTACAATATTAACTAATGGCAATACAATAGACCATCCTAAGTCAATTTATTGCAGTAATTCCTCTATCAACCAGTAGAAAATGCTTTGAACCCCTGATTATGCATGGGAAGAAAAGAAAAATTTCTTAATTTTGAAAAAAAAAAAAAAAGTGATGTAAATGTTTGGTCAAACCGCCCACCACTAGTAGGGCTGCAACAACTAATCGATGAAAATTGTTGTTAACGAATGTCATTATCGATTACAGACAAGAAAATCACTCACCTTTCGACGAAATTTGCCGTTTTGAAACCAAAATAGGTAACCTACGTAAATCGTGTAGATTCGATGAGAAAATGTTTGGGGGGAGGGGTATAATATATATATAAAGCCATACTATAGTATATTGTGAGATAGAAATTAATATTTAAGTCATTAAATTCAAGTTCACGTAAACTTTTCCCTCCACTGCGGCTGTCAGTAATTCTCCATTCAGCATTCAAACAGCACAGCGCGTCGCGTTCGGCAACGATGAAACTCTCCAAGATGATTAAATGTTAATATTATTATACTTGATCTGTAGATAAAGCAGGGAACCGCTATCAATATGCGGGAGACTCCTGGAAAGTCCTGGAGACTTGGGATGTCTGTATTTTGTCTCGAGCATTAGGCTGCGCAATCAGTTCGCTCACAACATAAGTGATGGATTAAAATAGCGCCACCGCAGAAATAGGTTAAATTAAAATGGTGTTTACAATGTGAAGGACTAAATATAAAGGTAGCTAGTTAATAACAGCAGCAGTAAAATATTTTTTAGTTTGTTTAGTCACTGTACTCAGTGGTTTTCAGCGAATACTAGTGCACTAATGCATAATTTTTCCTGTCCTTTTAATCAAGCCTGTTAGCTTGATGCACAAGTTACATCTATTCCGTTCTCTTTTTATAGCATTTGTCTTAAAGGGTTAGTTCACCCAAAAATGAAAATTAAGTCATTAATTACTCACCCCCATGCTGTTCCAACCCCGTAAGACCTTCGTTCATCTTCGGAACACAAATAAAGATATTTTTGATTGAATCTGAGAGCTGTGTCACTCTTCCATTGGCTTCCTAAGGGACTGGCTCTTGACGGCCCATAAAGTCATTAAAGAAAATGTTTAAATGTTCCATGTGCCTACAGCGGCTCAATTATAAGTTTATCAAGCGACGAGACTACTTTTTGTGCGAAAAAAACATAAATAACGACTTTATTCCACTATTCCATTACTTCCTTATGGGCGCATGCGCGAGAACTGAGACGAGGACGTTCTCATTCGACCACTTCTTGTTACCGGCTGCTCACCGCTTAGGAGTTTTACCGCCCCCTACCGTATAAGATGATAATAAGGCACACTGTCGTTTTTTGAGAAGATTAAAGGCTTTTAAGTGCACCTTGTAGTGCGGAAAATAAGCGTATGTACAGCGCGCATCTTCCTCTGCTTGTAAACAAAAAGTTTTGCACTTCCAGCTATATCAGCACATCATCTTATACGGTAGGGGGCAGTAAAACTCCTAAGCGGTGAGCAGCCGGTAACAAGTCGAAGGAGATCGTCCTCGTCTCAGTTCTCGTGCATGCGCCAATAAGGAAGTAATGGAATAGTCAAATAAAGCCGTTAGTTATGTTTTTTTCGCACAAAAAGTAGTCTCGTCGCTTGACATGGTAAAATCACGTCGGTTATAGGCTCTGATTTTGATTATTTTTCGGTTAATCGTCCAGCCCTAGCTTTTACACATAAATACCCTTGTGGCGAGCAGGACGAGGCAGAGGGACGTGAGAGAGAGTGAGTGATAATGAATGACACATGTGAGACGCACCTCGCATCTCTCACGTTCCTCGGCCTCGTCCTGGTTGCCACAACCCTGATTTAGGGTTTTATTAAGTTAAAATCAATTTTTTTTTTTATCCGATTAATCGAAAAAAGAATCGTCCAATTAATCAATTATCAAAATAATCGTTAGTTTCAGCCCTACACTATAGCTGCAGGGATGATAAATCGTGTGCCATAGTCTGCTAATGACACGTCCGATTCTCGAACTAATGACTCCTTTGAACCGATTACATTTAATGAATGGTTAACTGATCTGTCCAACACTGAACTTGCGTCTGAATCCGTGTATAACAAATTGGTAATGCTTTACAATATGCTTCCATTTATTAAAGGGACACCAGGCAGGAATGCTGTTTTTGTCAAACAGCGGCCCCTAGAGTAACTGTGGAGTACTTGTTTTTAACGTTACTGTCGTAAATACCACTCACGGAGAGCGTGACATGTTACATATACAATAGTACATTGTGTTTAATTTGTCGTTTAATGAGATCTAATATGTTGTTAGTGGTGAGGATTTTCACGTGATTAAATACATATCCCCATGAACAGTTTCCCAGCCTTACAGACACATACCTAGAATATACTTTAAACAGTTGAGGGTTAAACAGTTAAACCCCCAGAGTTAAACAGTTGAGTTTTACCATTTTTGAAACCATTCAACTGATCTAATGTGTTTTCTTCTTTAATTTCAGGACTCCAACTAGGATTCTACGTCCATGGTCAGGGCATGTAAGACTTTTGTCAAGTGGCAGGGGAAGTTAATTTTCTTTTCTGTTTTAAATGTTAATGCAAATGTTTTTATATATATATATATATATATATATATATATATATATATATATATATATATTTTTTTTTTAATGTTCAATGTTTTGCACTGCTTCAAAGTAAGTACGTCTATTTGACTGTGGTGTATCAATTTGCATTACTGTTCGCTAAATGAATTCCGTAACTAAAATTTTGCAACCGTACAATATGCATTGTGGCCATATTACAAGCATGTTGTCAAATGTCCATTATCCCTTTATGTTGTACCTGTTTTGTCATTCCTGTTCATGAAATGTTTTAAATAAATAACTGTTAACAATTTTCTTATTGTCTGCAGTTGATTGCAATGTTTTAGAAAATGAGTGATTATTTTAATGATGACTAATATTAAATCACCGTGATAGTTTAAATTGTACAGTGAGAAGCTGAATTTATCTTCTGTTTATAGTACAAAAACAGTGCTTAACTGTTTTTTATATGTAAATGCAATTGAAATCACAGTATTTATTATTTTTCTTCTAAAGTAAAACAATAAATACTTTAAATACAACTAAGATCAGTGTTTAATTGTTTTGTTTTATTTTACAGTGAATTCACAAAATACTGTAAATGGAAGTACAGTACCCTACTGTAAAACATATTCACAGTAACTTACTGGCAACGATTAGCCAGTAAGTTACTGTAAATACAGCTAAAATCACAGTATTTAATAGATTTAATTTCACAGTATAAACATAAAATACTGTAAATGGAAGTACAGTACCCTTACTGTAAAAAGTATTCACAGTAACTTACTGGCTAATCGTTGCCAGTAAGTTACTGTAAAATTTACAGTAAATTTTTTACAGTGTGGCATTCTGTCGTGAGAGTTTGTCCACTAGTGACTGCTCTGCAGGGTAACCCAATGGAAAAATTGGCAGAGCGGATCAATCAGTTCCAGATAAACGTCTTGGTTCGACGTGCTGCAGAGACCTCCGTGGCAGCGGACTGCCACATACACAACCCATCACACGAAAATGCAAAGCACAAGGTACTGATAAATAGCTGCAACCTGACTGTGATGTATGCATTTAATATTTCACTCTTGTCTGGGTTTTTTCAGTTCAGACTATTTATGAGTGTGTAGAACGCTTACCCAGCAAGCTGAGTGTGCCCAAGTTGTATTTCATGTGTGTGATGTGGATGCCCTGTAGTGCTGTAGTGTTTGCATTTGGGTGGGTGTCTCATCTTTGTTTTGCCCACACATCTTCGCAGACAGACAGACGGCCCAGTGCAACGCGGCCGTATTTGACAGACTCATAAATACGGGCTCAGGGAGACGGCAGCAAACTCAATTTGTTTTCCGAGCAGAAACCTTCAAACCACCTTTCCCTGTCACAACACTGAGAGGGATTATGAGTTTCCTTCAGCATTCCCTCATTCACCCTGACTCTGTCTGTCGCCTGTATCCACTGATATGTGATCAGGGTGCTTTACCAGGTAACACTTACCTAAAGGATTATTAGGAACACCATAATACTGTGTTTGACCCCCTTTCGCCTTCAAAACTTCAGAAAATCTTGCAGTTGATGGAGATTTGTGGGATGCCATCCAGGGCACGAAGCTCCCGTTCCACCACATCCCAAAGATGCTCTGTTGGGTTGAGATCTGGTGACTGTGGGCCATTTTAGTACAGTTAACTCATTGTCATGTTCAAGAAACCAATTTGAAACTATTCAAGCTTTGTGACATGGTGCATTATCCTGCAGGAAGTAGCCATCAGAGGATGAGTATGGTGGCCATAAAGGGATGGACATGGTCGGAAACAATACTCAGGTAGGCCTTGGCATCTAAACGATTCCCAATTGGCACTAAGGGGCCTAAAATGTGCCAAGAAAACATCCCACACCATTACACCACCACCAGCAGCCTGCACAGTGGTAACAAGGCATGATGGATCCATGTTCTCATTCTGTTTACGCCAAATTCTGAATCTACCATCTGAATGTCTTAACAGAAATTGAGACTCATCAGACCAGGCAAAATTTTTCCAGTCTTCAACTGTGAGCTCTTGCAAATTGTAACCTCTTTTCTCTATTTGTAGTGGAGATGAGTGGTACCCGGTGGGGTCTTCTGCTGTTGTAGCCCATCCTCCTCAAGGTTGTGCGTGTTGTGGCTTCGCCTTCACAAATGCTTTGCTGCATACCTCGGTTGTAACGAGTTCTTAAATGAATAAGACGTTTATTCGTTGTCTTATAAACGTGCCATGTGCCTTTATGATAATTCCCATTGAAGTTTTGTAAATGGAGAAAAGAAAAGGAGCAAGCATCGAACCTTGAGGCACCCCAGTGATTAACTAATGTGACTCAGACACCCCTCCTCCCTGTGACACATTGAAAGATCTGCCTGTGGGGTAAAACTGAAGCCACTGAAGAACTTTACCTTTGATGCCCAGGTCAAAAAGGGTGAATAGGAGGATCTAGTGATTTGCAGTACGTTTTCATTCAGCCCTGGGAAATAGGCATAAATTTAAGGATCAAGTTTTTTTTTTTTTAAGTAAAGTTGTTTGCCTTCTAATTTAATAATCATTAATATCATTAAAAAAATCATTATCAGACACTTAACAAATTAAATATTACAAGTGAAATGCCATTGAAAGGTGAATGTAAACAACCCAACCAATGATCCAATATAGTCAAACAAAACCACATCAAGAGTTTGTGATGGCATCAGATATCTGGATGTCTTTGGTAGTGGCTATTTTATTCAGTCTTCAACATTGAGAGATTCTTTGAGTAACCATTTTAGATCGTATAACAAAGGGTAAATGAGATCACAAGACTTATCCACAATGTCATCTGGGCTGCTCCAGAAATGTTCCCAGCCTTTTCATGCTACAGTTACATAATCTTTTCAGGGTAGATGTAAGAAAACAAAAGGAGTTTTTCCCTGGAAGTTGAATATGCTATGAAGTCACTGGTAGCTGGTTGAAGCTGCTGAAATTCTTATAAATTGTATAATAATATTTAACATGTAACAGTTTTTACTGTATTTAAATCAGTGGTACCCAGTGAGCGAGAGACTTGTAGAGGCCAATATGAATAAATCTATAATTTAAATTTAAAGAGACAAGATAGTCTGTAGTATGCATGAAACTGCCACTGGGTTCTTATCCAAAACAAGGCGATCTGATCATTATGGAGCGCTAACACTCGTAAAGGCGGAGGGCCCTCTCTCACAGAAAGTCCAAAATGGATTTGTGGAAGTAATAACTTATGACGTTCCAGGAAATCCCTTATACGGAAAAAGGCATCCAGCTATTCGCTGTAAGCAGCAGGTGAATAAAAAGATATACCAATAGAAGACATACCCAAAAAAAGATATACCAAAGTTATATTGAGATACCAATGTTTTGCTGACCTTTAAAGATGGCGCAGAAAGTAAAAACTTGTATCCTTGCATCTATTGCAAATCTCATCATTTTTACTTGTTTTTTGGACTAAGCTTTTCCAGGTCAGTATGTCAACATAGGGGTGTTTCTCCAAGTGAAAATACAGATGGTTCACTTTTATAAGAAAATGTAAGCTGGTTGTCAAAAAAATCGAATGCAATACATGGCATATGCCACTCTTTGTTTATTATATAAGATGAAAAGAAAGTCGGACCCTCTTTTTCACCCGAGTAGCAGTGCAAGTCCAGATACATATATGCATATGTTTTGGGACTGTTCTAGAATTGAGCCGTTTTGGTCCTCAGTCCGGGACTGGTTGGCAGATATTTTGAAGACTCTGATCCAAAAGAACCCACTGTTTTTTCTTTTGCTTGATGATTCTTCATTGTCACTGACTATTAATCATTCTGTCTGCTGCCTTTACTGCTGATAAAAAGGTTATCTTGAAACTGTGGTGGGCTCCATCTACCCCAGCTATGTCTATTTGGATGTAGTGTTTGCTGGGCATTGCTCTTTTGGAGTTTACCACATAAAGTGCTCAGCAACACCAGTAGGATTTTGGTTGGACCATATTGAGATGTACTTTGTATCCTGATTTTGATTTTGGGTAGATCTTGGGCTTTGTTGTAAATAGTTATGTTTAAAATGCATAATCCATAAAGAATAAATAAAAAATCCAATACAGTCAACAAATCAAAGACCTGCAGTCAGTGTAAATGCAGCCTTAGAGAAAGGTAATTCTGTGCCTGAAAAGATGCTTCGGGCTCTTCACCTGTACCCTGATAGCCAGAGAGAATCCATAACGTCACGCTCTCATTATCAAAACGCACTCCATCCAAAGTGTATCACCTGGAGTCACACTGGGCCTTTAGAATAAATGAAAGACAAAAAGAGAGAAGGAGCCAGAGGGAATAAAAAACGAGGTTACAGGTACTGTCATCAAAGAGTCCCCTCGGGCTCCTCTGGGGAAATCAGAGTCCGGATTCCTCTGTGGAAAATGGTACAGTGTGTCTCTAATGAGGTGCCACAGGTCTGACTGCACCTGTGCCTACAGTACGGAGGGGGCTCCATTACTGGGGTTAAGCGCTAGCTAGTAAGACGTCCATTTCCCAGTTAACCTCATCTTACAGACACCTCTTTGATATGCCACCCAGAGGCAAAGAGTTGCGCGAGCGGAGAAGCGCTCTTTGGTGTCTGGCATTGGGGGCACACACAGATCCCAGGGAATATTAAATTTGCTTGCAGATGTGCCACGTCATGAGGATGCTAATATAGATGCTAATGCAGGAGAGATTCTCCTTAAGGGCTTTGAGATGAACCATTCTTGTGTCTGAAATAAAATGATGAATTATGCAGTGGCTATTAAGGAGTCATTTTAATGGACCCCCATTTTAATGAAGCCCAGCCAGTATGTGAAGTCATGACTTACAAATAATTTGCGTATTGCCGTGTCTCACTCAGTCTCACTTTGAACCAGCTGATCATATATGGCTCATAATAGTAGGTCTGTAATTTGGGTGGAAGATTTGTTGAAGTGGCTTGAAGCACAGCTGTCTGAGTACTTGTCTGCTGGTCCCTCTAAACCAACTGTCTGGTGACTCTGGTCTACGCCACATTTAAAAGGAAAGACGTTGTTCTCATGCCCGTCTTACTTTTTGATCTTTTCTCTCTCATGGACATTATATGAATACCATGACACCCAAAAGGATGTTTACGCTCACACACATGTTACTACAAACACCCCTATAATTTATCGAGTAATCAAGGGCATCATTAGTTGCATGAGATGCACCATCAAAAACCTGATTTGCAATGGGAGTTGAATAATTTAATTAACTATATATATATACATATATATACACACATATATATATATATATACATGTGCATATTTTGTTGGTTTGAAGCAGTCTTTAGTGTCACTGATTTGGTGCTCAAGAAACATTTCTTATTAATGTTGAAAACAGTTGCTCTGCTTAATATTTTATGGAAATTTATTTGAAATAGAAATCTATTTTAACATTGTAAATGTTTAAAATATTTTTTTTTAGATTCACAAATACATTATATGTAGAATATTAAATATAAAGTGTACAATACATTTAAATGTACAAATATAAAATGTAGGATCTGTTTGAATTGTATTTACGTTTTTTGGTGATCAGTTTAGTTCATTGGAGTGTTTCAAGATATTGCTGTTAACCGTTTCATGTTTTCTGGTGTTTTTTGATGATGGTAGGAATTATTTCTATTTGCTTTTCCGATATTTCATTTTGTTTTTCCTCATCTCCCACTGATTCATGGCTGTTTTATTTTCCCTCTTATCCCTTCGTGTTTGTTTTCCCTCTCCTGCTCTCTTTGTTTGGCCTGAGCTTCTGTGTGTTAAATATCCCCCATGGATTAAACCTCCCAGTATGTGTGTGTGTCTGCTTGGATAACTGGATGTGCATGTGGGTGTGTGCTGTAGGCCTTTATAGATGACTCTCCCGGGAGTCTTTATACCCTACCAATGTGGTTTAGTGGGAGGTGTGTTGCCTGTCGTAGTGCTATAGTGGTTTTAGGAACCGGTGAGTCACTAGTACTGCATTACTCCAGCATCTATACCATCCATCACAAGAAACTGCCGCCTTCCTGGAGCAATAGTCACGAATCATGATACCTGATTCACACAGATGACAGGACTGGGAATGAGAAACTGTGTTGCTGTTCATCTCCATGAGAAGTGCATCTGACTGGTTCGAGGAATTTGACTGTCCATGCCTATATATATGGTTGGTTTGATGCAGAGAAGCTACAAGACAGAGACTCTAGACAAGAGTGTAATTACATGCCAGATGATGTGAATGTGTGCGATGTCCATTGAAACGAGGCATTGATCTTCTGTGTGATGCCTTGTACGATCCCTAAATTCAAAGCCTCAATTGTCTTTATTGTGTCCAGCCACATCTGCAGGAGTGCTGAGACCTGGGCTACTTGAGCTTCTACAGGGGCCACTAGCACTGCACTAGTTGTTACATGCTCACTTTTGTTCCACACACACACACACACACACACGCACACGCACAGGTGTTTGTTTTTTGCAGCACTTTTCTTCTTTCTTTCTTTTATTTATTTATTTTTTACCTCAGTGTACCCTTAAACGTCGGTTAGATGACGTTATCGGATCCTAACCCTACCCCTAAACCTACCCCGTCACCTAACCGACATTAAAGGTAAACCCAGCAGGCACACAACGTCATATGACGTTGATATTTGGTTTAATTTTGGTTGCGACGTCGGTGACCAAAATCCAACATCAACTCAACGTCTATGGCCAATGTTAAGTTGACGTCAAATAATGACGTCAGCTGACGTTGTTATTTTGTTGTTTTTAGGTTGTGTTGTTATGTTACCAAAATCCAACGTCTTTTTGACGTCATAATGGTAACGTCCACACAACGTCCAAATTCCAACATCATTAGACGTTGATATTTTGTTTGTTTTAGGTTGTGGTATTAACTAACCAAAATACAACGTCATGCCAACGTCTCCTGACAACGTCATATTTACGTCAAAAACTGACATTTAGTCGTGAGGTATGGTGACCAAAACCCAACATGTTCTTAACGTGATAATGCATCGTCCACACAACGTCAAATTCTAACATCATTAGACGTTGATATTTTGTTGGTTTCAGGTTGTGGTATTAATTTACCAAAATACAACGTCAAGCCAACGTCTCCTGAGAACGTCATATTTACGTCAAAAACTGACATTTAGTCGTGAGGTATGGTGACCAAAACCCAACATGTTCTTAACGTCATAATGGTAACGTCCACATAACGTCAAATTTTAACATCATTAGACGTTGATATTTTGTTGGTTTCAGGTTGTGGTATTAACTTACCAAAATACAACGTCATGCCAACGTCTCCTGACAACGTCATATTTACGTCAAAAACTGACATTTAGTCGTGAGGTATGGTGACCAAAACCCAACATGTTCTTAACGTGATAATGCATCGTCCACACAACGTCAAATTTTAACATCATTAGACGTTGATATTTTGTTGGTGTTAGGTTGTGGTATTAACTAACCAAAATACAACGTCAAGCCAACGTCTCCTGAGAACATCATATTTACGTCAAAAACTGACATTTAGTCGTGAGGTATGGTGACCAAAACCCAACATGTTCTTAACTTGATAATGCATCGTCCACACAACGTCAAATTTTAACATCATTAGACGTTGATATTTTGTTGGTTTCAGGTTGTGGTATTAACTTACCAAAATACAACGTCAAGCCAACGTCTCCTGAGAACGTCATATTTACGTCAAAAACTGACATTTAGTCGTGAGGTATGGTGACCAAAACCCAACATGTTCTTAACGTCATAATGGTAACGTCCACACAACGTCAAATTCTAACATCATTAGACGTTGATATTTTGTTGGTTTCAGGTTGTGGTATTAACTTACCAAAATACAACGTCAAGCCAACGTCTCCTGAGAACGTCATATTTACGTCAAAAACTGACATTTAGTCGTGACGTATGGTGACCAAAACCCAACATGTTCTTAACGTCATAATGGTAACGTCCACACAACGTCAAATTTTAACATCATTAGACGTTGATATTTTGTTGGTTTCAGGTTGTGGTATTAACTAACCAAAATACAATGTCATGCCAACGTCTCCTAACAAAGTCATATTTATGTCAAAAACTGACATTTAGTCGTGAGGTATGGTGACCAAAACCCAACATGTTCTTAACGTGATAATGCATCGTCCACACAACGTCAAATTCTAACATCATTAGACGTTGATATTTTGTTGGTTTCAGGTTGTGGTATTAACTAACCAAACTACAACGTCAAGCCAACGTCTCCTGAGAACGTCATATTTACGTCAAAAACTGACATTTAGTCGTGACGTATGGTGACCAAAACCCAACATGTTCTTAACGTCATAATGGTAACGTCCACACAACGTCAAATTTTAACATCATTAGACGTTGATATTTTGTTGGTTTCAGGCTGTGGTGTTAACTAACCAAAATACAATGTCATGCCAACGTCTCCTAACAAAGTCATATTTATGTCAAAAACTGACATTTAGTCGTGAGGTATGGTGACCAAAACCCAACATGTTCTTAACGTCATAATGGTAACGTCCACACAACGTCAAATTTTAACATCATTAGACGTTGATATTTTGTTGGTTTCAGGTTGTGGTATTAACTAACCAAAATACAATGTCATGCCAACGTCTCCTAACAAAGTCATATTTATGTCAAAAACTGACATTTAGTCGTGAGGTATGGTGACCAAAACCCAACATGTTCTTAACGTCATAATAGTAACGTCCACACAACGTCAAATTTTAACAGACGTTGATATTTTATTGGTTTCAGGTTGTGGTATTAACTAACCAAACTACAACGTCAAGCCAACGTCTCCTGAGAACGTCATATTTACGTCAAAAACTGACATTTAGTCGTGACGTATGGTGACCAAAACCCAACATGTTCTTAACGTCATAATGGTAACGTCCACACAACGTCAAATTTTAACATCATTAGACGTTGATATTTTGTTGGTTTCAGGTTGTGGTATTAACTAACCAAAATACAACGTCAAGCCAACGTCTCCTAACAAAGTCATATTTATGTCAAAAACTGACATTTAGTCGTGAGGTATGGTGACCAAAACCCAACATGTTCTTAACGTCATAATGGTAACGTCCACACAACGTCAAATTTTAACATCATTAGACGTTGATATTTTGTTGGTTTCAGGTTGTGGTATTAACTAACCAAAATACAATGTCATGCCAACGTCTCCTAACAAAGTCATATTTATGTCAAAAACTGACATTTAGTCGTGAGGTATGGTGACCAAAACCCAACATGTTCTTAACGTCATAATAGTAACGTCCACACAACGTCAAATTTTAACAGACGTTGATATTTTATTGGTTTCAGGTTGTGGTATTAACTAACCAAACTACAACGTCAAGCCAACGTCTCCTGAGAACGTCATATTTACGTCAAAAACTGACATTTAGTCGTGATGTATGGTGACCAAAACCCAACATGTTCTTAACGTCATAATGGTAACGTCCACACAACGTCAAATTTTAACATCATTAGACGTTGATATTTTGTTGGTTTCAGGCTGTGGTATTAACTAACCAAAATACAATGTCATGCCAACGTCTCCTAACAAAGTCATATTTATGTCAAAAACTGACATTTAGTCGTGAGGTATGGTGACCAAAACCCAACATGTTCTTAACGTCATAATGGTAACGTCCACACAACGTCAAATTTTAACATCATTAGACGTTGATATTTTGTTGGTTTCAGGTTGTGGTATTAACTAACCAAAATACAATGTCATGCCAACGTCTCCTAACAAAGTCATATTTATGTCAAAAACTGACATTTAGTCGTGAGGTATGGTGACCAAAACCCAACATGTTCTTAACGTCATAATGGTAACGTCCACACAACGTCAAATTTTAACATCATTAGACGTTGATATTTTGTTGGTTTCAGGTTGTGGTATTAACTAACCAAAATACAATGTCATGCCAACGTCTCCTAACAAAGTCATATTTATGTCAAAAACTGACATTTAGTCGTGAGGTATGGTGACCAAAACCCAACATGTTCTTAACGTCATAATAGTAACGTCCACACAACGTCAAATTTTAACAGACGTTGATATTTTATTGGTTTCAGGTTGTGGTATTAACTAACCAAAATACAACGTTAAGCCAACGTCTCCTGAGAACGTCATATTTACGTCAAAAACTGACATTTAGTCGTGAGGTATGGTGACCAAAACCCAACATGTTCTTAACGTGATAATGCATCGTCCACACAACGTCAAATTCTAACATCATTAGACGTTGATATTTTGTTGGTTTCAGGTTGTGGTATTAACTAACCAAAATACAACGTCAAGCCAACGTCTCCTGAGAACGTCATATTTACGTCAAAAACTGACATTTAGTCGTGAGGTATGGTGACCAAAACCCAACATGTTCTTAACGTGATAATGCATCGTCCACACAACGTCAAATTCTAACATCATTAGACGTTGATATTTTGTTAGTTTCAGGTTGTGGTATTTACTAACCAAAATACAACATCAAGCCAACGTCTCAACACAACGTCCTATGACAAACATTTATTTGTGATGTGTGGTGACCAAACCCCAACATCATGTTGACGTCATAATGTTGATGTCCGCACAATGTCAAATTCTGAAAACATTAGATGTTGTTATTTTATTGGTTTTAGGTTGTGGTATTAACTAACCAAAATACAACGTCAAGCCAACATCTTGAGACAATGTCATATTTACGTCAAACATTGACATTTAATCGTTAGGTATGGTGACCTTAAAAATCTTAAAAATCTCCTTAACGTCATAATGATAACTTCAACACAATGTCAAATTCTAACATCATTAGACGTTGATCTTTTGTTATTTTTAGGTTGTGTTGTAAAGTAACTAAAATCCAACGTTGAGCCAATGTTTCAAACCAATATCACATTGACGTCAAATACTGACATTTAGTGGTGAGGTATGGTGACCAAAATCAAACGCCACCTTGATGTCATTATGGTAACGTCCATATAACGTCAATTCTAACATCATTAGACGTTAATATTTTGTTGGTTTTAGGTTGTGATTTAACTAACCAAAATACAATATCAAACCAACATCTCCAGACAATGTCATATTTAAGTCAAACATTGACATTTAGTCGTTATGTATGGTGACCACAACCTAACATCTCCTTAACGTCATAACATCCACACAATGTCAAATTCTAACATCATTAGACGTTGATCTTTTATTATTTTAAGGTTGTGTTGTAAAGTAACTAAAATCCAATGTTGAGCCAACGTCTCAAACCAACATCATATTGTTGTCAAATACTGACATTTAGTCATGAGGTATAGTGACCAAAAATCCACGTCTCTTCAACGTCATTATGGTAACGTCCATATAACGTTAAATTCTAACATCATTAGACGTTGTTCTTTTGTTATTTTTAGGTTGAGTTGTAAAGTAACTAAAATCCAACATTGAGCCAACGTTTCAAGCTAACGTCATAATGATGTCAAATACTATGTTTTGTTGGGTCACAATCTCACTTCTAAATTGTCATGAGGTACAGTATGGTGGTCTAAACCCAGCAATGTCACTATGTTAACATCTAGACAACACAACATTCCATTATTAGATGTTTTTGTTTTGTTGACTGCACATCATGGTTAGCCTACTAAACAAAACACAAATGTCAGCATGCTAATGTACATATACATCTTAAATAGGATACATCAACATTACACATATTTGGTATGATTTCAGTTGTGTTCTTGGGTAAGAGAAATTCAATGTCTAAAATACACTAACTTCATACTTATGAATAATTCAGACTGAAGTCTTTGTGACCTAAACGTCAAACTTACTGTAAGCATTGCTCTTTATTGGTGATAGTTTGGATTATCCATAGATTTTCTTGTTCATGCAAGTGTAATAGATCAAGTTGACCCAGTGTGTTCCCTGTCAGAAGAACAAGCTCTTCACCAGGAGTGTGCTGATCTAAAAATGAATGAAGTACTACCTGGAAGCATGCAACTGAAAGACTGAAGGTGTGCCCAACACACATTGGTTTGGGATTTATTAATGGTTTATTCTTATGTCTACAATAATGAATCATAAACCACCCTGTGTTATTTTGCATATTTACAAAAAAAATCAGCTGGGTTGATGCTCAAAATTATGTTGTTTGCAGGTGTATACAGTACACTTTATTCAATTTGGAGAAGCACATTCCCGGCAAGATTTACATTCTCACAAGAGGGAAAGACTTTATGGTTCAAAATTGGATGATCTACATTATGGAACAGCAAATAAGTTGTGCATTTGGGTAATCAAAATCTCGGTAACACTTTACAATAAGGTTCATTAGTAACTACATTAGTTAACATTAACTAAGAATAAAAAATACTTCTTCAGCATTTGTTAATCTTTGTTAATGTTAATTTCAACATTTACTAATATTTTATTAAAATCTTGTTAACATTAGTTAGTGCACTGTGAACTAACATGAACAAGCAATGAACAACTGGATTTAAATGTATTGCTCATGGTTAGTTCATGTTAGTTAATACATTAACTAATGTTTAATAAATGAACCTTATTGTAAAGTGTTTCCAAAATCTCCAAAGTCACAATACAGCAGTTTATTGGAGACTAATGAATTCAGAATTCAGGCAGTGACAGGGTAACAGTATGAGTAATCATCTGTATAGCATATGTCCAACAACCTGACAGTTTTATCTTTTTAATTAGGGCTACTTATCAGGTGAGTTGGACCTCATGGACCTGAAATTTTAGTTATAGCGTATATAACAAATATGGCCTTCATTTGGATTCCATGAGAAACAGACATTGCACCCAATTTCTTTATCAAGTTGTGCTTAACAGTGCAGCTGTCAGACAAACGCAGTAGTTATTTTTAATAATGATAATAATATGAATAACAATAATAATAAAATCAATTTAGCCTATTGAAGTGTGCAACAGTTTTTAGAATGTTGCAGGTAACCCAAGAAATTTTAAATGAATCCCTAACCAATCACAGTTAGGCATCAATTTGAAATTAATTCCTAACCAATCACAGTTAGGCATCAATTTCCTCCGCTCTACCCGATCTTGTGGGAAAGACGAAGACCTCTCACCCGTTCCACTCCACTCCAGCAGCCATTATACTGTCTGCGCGGGCACTGGCCTGCACAACTTTCAACATCTGGATATACCTGCTGTGGAAGGTGAGTGAACAGAGGTAACGAAAATATAAATAAATATTGGTGTTTATTAGTTTTATTTTATTATATGTGGACTGGGCTGCGCGAGAATTTCTACCTGGCCTACTATTTAACTACCAAAGTAACAGTTACCTAGTTGATGTAGTTAAAAGTGACTTTTATATAATAACTACTAGTACAAGTAGTGATATAGGAATGATCCCTCAGCGCACATTTGTCAGACTGAAATGCACGTGCGCCGGCTGTCCGGTTCGCTGGGGGTATGGCCGCTGTTGTTGGAGGAGTCGGGAAACGACTAGCATGTGAATGCATTAATTTATATTAATTTTACAGAGCCCTTCACATGACACGCAAAATATATAACTTACACAGTATATATTTTTTTACATAGTGGCTATAACGTTACTTGTCCTTATTTGTCGTGGATTCTAGATCACTATTGTAAAATGTGCTTGTGGGACGTCAATGTAAGTTATAAGGATTTTCGACAGCCAATTTTAAAATACAAAGAAATAAGCTTAATAATGATATGATTAAATGTTTATTTATCTAGATGAATTGGCAGTAGCCTTAAAAAATGTCATGTGGTCCGAATGTGATTTATTTTATTTTATTTCCTGCTTAACCATTTTATTTTTGGTAACACTTTACAATACGGGTGCACTTAAGCATTAATTCATACTACTTAACTAATGCACAGATAATCACGAGTCAATGTATGACACAATTATACTGCATCTGCAACTAATAACGTCTATATTAATATTTTAAGTAATATATTAATTAATTGATTAAATGTGCCATAATGTATTAATTCATGAATAATATATTTTATTAACAGTGTAAATAAATGTGTAAATTACCACAATGTGTCAAAGCTATGTACTTCAGTTGTTGGCTTTAATTAATCATTAGCTTATGATTTGCAAGGGTATCATTATTTAAATATTACTAATTGTTAAGTAATATGTCATAGTACAATAATGTGGAAGTCAAAACCAAAATGACATAGCCTATTGCAATTAGTTAATAGTCAATACATTACATATGACATACATTAACTCATGATTATCTGTGCAATGTGCATTGTTACCACAGTTCTCCGAAATTAAAGATTGTAAAGAAGTTTTTGTAAATAATGATCTCATGTTTTTGTTTTATAAGGGCAGGCATCAACAGTTGAGGAAATGTCCTTGATAAATCTCTCAACTGCCTGGAGGAAAAGCAGATACCGGTAAGGACATACAGTCATATATAATGCAATTTTTATAATGTGCAGTGTTTCAATCCCCGTGCGACTTGCAACCGTCATGGGGATACACTGTTAACCTTTTTTGTGTTTAAACTAAAATACTGTTCCTCTAATTTCAGATTAATAGCTTGTCCAATGATGGAGAAATACATTTAAAGGACAATGGGAAAAGGATCATGGAGAAGTAAGTTTTTATATTAGCAGTTCTTGGCAGAATCATGTGTTATTTTATCTGGATGTTGTCACTGACAAGTTGATGAAGTTGACTATCCATCCGTCTGTCTGTTTAATTAGAGATGTGTGTGATGACAAATTTTAAAGTCATTTAAACAGAGGTTTAGTAATCGACTAGGCTTGCTACGATAGTCGGTGTTGAGGCAGGCATAGTTCGGACACTCGTAATGGAGGTCGTAAGATATTGCATTTCAGGAGTCAGTTATCTTGATAATCACGTCAAAACAGCCGGTACACGGCACGACTGTCCTGCACAAATCTTATTTAATATTAATTTCTGTCACTGCTGTGAACTGACCACTGCATAGAATATGAAAAATATGAATATCTTCGTGAATCAGCTGTCAACAACAGGCCTAAACCAGCCATGGTACCAGCACAAAAACACAATCATTAAAATATCGAGACATATTTTTGTCAATATTGCGCACCCCTAATGTAAGGTATTTTTTATTTTTTTTATTTCTTCAGGTCTTAACAATCCTTAAATTTGCCTTTTAAAAAAGTGTGCATAAACCCTACTGGTGAAAAACAGGCAGACTCCCCGAATTTTTTAAACATTTTTTTAAATTATCGGGAAGTGCTCGGCTTGGCTCGTAATTCCTCTCACACGTTGCGAACATGTGAGCACCATCGATATCCATGCGATCATCGGCGAGCGCGTAAATCTTGAGCCGAACAAGAGTCGACACACAGATCAGCAACATGAGTCAGTTTCTTTCATCACAAGAGTGAGGAGCTGACTGACAAGGTGACTGCGGAATAATGTGTCACAGCGAAATGTAAAAGCGCCTATTTAAGTGAATTTATCATTGCACTGTTTTGTTGTTGTGTAATTTAAAAATGAAACTAACATGTGCACGGCCACACGTGTCAACGTGCACGGACTGAGCAGAACAGAAATGTACAGAACTCCCTTTGACATGTGTGGCCGTGCATTTGTTTTCAAATTAGCACCAATTCACCTTTGGCTAAGCCCCGCCCCCCTAAGTTACTGTTGTTACATCTGTCAAACTTCATCTGCACTCTGCATGGCTTATGCTGTAACAGCTCTTCCTGCTGAAATGTTATCAAACTTTTATAAAGCAGCAAATAAAGTGTCCGATAAAAGTAGGCAAAAGGGGCTGCAATATGCGTTCGAAGGCTATATTCAAGACATACAGGTGAAACGCAAGAAACAACAAGGCATCCAAATACGTTTACGTTTGCCTTTAAATTAGCTTTTTAAAAGCCCCGCCAGTGATACCGGTATTGCCGGTGTTGTCCACACGTTGATTAGCCGGTGGGAAAATATCCTCGCCGTCTCATACCTATAACTGACTAGTCTAAAATTAACAAACCCCTGCAGTTAAAATAGGAACACTGTGTACATCTGATTCAATTAAAACACTCAATTTACCATTCCAATATGCAATATCCAAATGTGATATTAAATATTTAGATTTTTCTATATGTTTAAATCCTTCCTGACCCTTGGAATCAACACCAGGCCGACAGTGGAACCAGTGTGACATCTAGATATGACAAACTATATATATTGACGATCATGTGTCCCCAGTGAAGCTGACTTTTAATTTTACGGGCGGCCCTGAGCACACAGCGCTCCTATTCTTCGTCTTCATTAGTTTATGCTCTCTGTTTAACAGTTTTGTCTAATACGTTACTGGATATAACCTGTTGTTGGATAGAACAAAGAAATTAAACTGTATAAGAAAAAGTATTATAGTTTTTGCTTTTATATTATTAGTAACAAACAGGCAAACACTATTAATAGTTTCTCATATTCAGCAAATATACGCATTTATATAATTTAAACAAATCTTTGAATATTAAAAAAAAAACATTTAATTTCACAATCCTTGCAGACTTTGTCGAATCCAGCTGTCAGATATTCTGAAGTGTACATAGACGTTCAATCCCGGTCAGTCCGTGTGAATAAGTTCAGCTTCACTGGGGACACATGATCGACAAACTTTAAACCTTTGATTTCAAACTATGCTGGCGCTATATTCAGTTGCCCTCTGCCATATTAATGTCATTTACACTGTGTGCTAAATGTAAAATGAGTGTCACGTTGTCTTTATTTGAAAAAAAAAAAATGTGGTTCCTAGTGCGCACAAACTTACTGAGTGCCAGGTTGATTGCATTATCTTTTTATTCATATTTTTTTCAAACAATTTCTTTATATGTGAAAAATACTGTAATAGCATATAATTACAGAATCAAGAAGTTACAATCTAAAATAAGGATGTTAAGGATGTTTAATTTATAGATGTTTTTAATTCATTTGCAGATTATTTATTTAAATATCAATTCATATCAGACATGTATCGTTCGTTGCCAGTCTTAATTTTCTTGATAGTGCAAGTGCATCTCAAAATTGGTAAGATCACGATTATGATCATGTATCGTGATTGTTTCTTATAAGATTGTGATATGAAATTTTGGTAAGAATGCCCACACCTACTCTAACTGTTGTTTTTACATTCAATCTGATGTCTTTTAAATGTTCATTTAGCTTAAGATTAACATTTTTGCTTGGAATGTCTGATCGCCATTTGTGAACAGCATCAAAAGAAATATCTCTCTTTTGATGAGTACAGCATGTACATGCAAGAATGTTACATGTGTATGGCCCTTAAAGCTAGGGTAGAATTTTTTTTCCAAAAACTTGTTGAAAGTGTGTTCCTATCCTGGTAGCTACTGTATATACATATATAGGATGTCCTACCTGTTTGTCAATATATATATTTGCATACCTCTACGCAACTTGTTTGCAAAGTGAAACGTCATCAACGTGTTCAATATATGCATAGAAATTGAGAATAGAAGCCAAACATTAGCGATTTCTCTTGAACCAACATTTGAAAAGGGTTTTATTTAAAAAAAAAAATAATAATAATTATGAAATTGTATTTTTGCTAAATGTTTTTTTTTAACCTTTTTTTTTCATTATTCACATTCATTATTATTGTAATGTCTCACCAGTGAATGAGACACGAGTTAATCTAAAAGCATTGCACTCTCTTCCACCAACTCTTTGGTTATTTGGCTTTTGAGATGCTCTGAATCATATCGATTGCTTTCCAAGCTAGCTTGCTATTGCTAGCCCCTCTGAAATGTCCTACCCTAGCTTTAAGAATGTTTGGAATTCAATGTTTTAATGCTTAATGTAGTGCATCATATCTTATATTCCCTATAAATTGTATTTTTCAAATATTTCTTACAGAGTGTCTAGAGGACTTCAAAGGAGACGGAGGCAAACATTGGAGCGGCTGTCGCCGTATGTTTAAAATATGCCCCAGACAGGCAGGGGCGGAGGTTGCAGGAAAAAAAAATTGTACGATTTTAGAATAAGGATAATAATGTTAAGTATAAATGGTTGAAAACCTTCTGTTAAAATAATGTAAAAAAAAAAAAAAAGAATAAAATAAAAGGTTATTTTATAATCCATTTAATTTCTTTGTCATTTATCTAATAAACATCATTTGTGGATTACAGTTACTTTTCTGTTTGCTCTTGTCTTAAGCTAAATACTTTTGGGTTGTCTTGCATTGGATCTAGACCTCTGTTCGAACCTTGTTGTTACATGAAGTTTCTTTTGATGAAACTTCATGTAGTTTTATGTCATGCCAACAAAATTACCATATATTTCTTTAAAGTTGGAATTTGACAGCTTAATGTTGTGTTTTGACAGATATCTGACATCAAAAATTCATTGTCTGTCCACGGTTGGACGTCAGCCCAACATGTGAGTTTGATGTTTAGCTTAACATTGGGGTCTGACACTTAAAACTGATTCATTTTAAACCAAAAGGCAATGTCCAACGTTGGAGGTTTACCCAACACCGGGTTGACGTAACTCAACGTCAGACTGACGTTTATCTTCAATGTTGGACAGACGTTGCAATTTGGTTGAAAATGGAAATCGGGTTGATGTAAAAACCCAATGTCAGACTGACGTCAACATCCAATGTTGGACAGACGTTGCATTTTGGTTGAAAATGAAAATCGGGTTGACTTCATAACCCAACGTCAGTCTGTCGTCAATATCCAAAGTTGGACAGACGTTGCATTTTAATTGGATATGAAAATCGGGTTGACGTCATAACCCGACGTCAGTCTGTCGTCAACATCCAAAGTTGGACAGATGTTGCATTTTGGTTGGAAATGAAAATCAGGTTGACGTCATAACCCAACGTCAGTCTGTCGTCAATATCCAACGTTGGACAGACGTTGCATTTTAATTGGATATGAAAATCGGGTTGACGTCATAACCCGACGTCATAACCCAACGTCAGTCTGTCGTCAATATCCAACGTTGGACAGACGTTGCATTTTGATTGGATATGAAAATCGGGTTGACGTCATAACCCGACGTCAGTCTGTCGTCAACATCCAACGTTGGACAGATGTTGCATTTTGGTTGGAAATGAAAATCAGGTTGACGTCATAACCCAACGTCAGTCTGTCGTCAATATCCAACGTTGGACAGACGTTGCATTTTAATTGGATATGAAAATCGGGTTGACGTCATAACCCAACGTCATAACCCAACGTCAGTCTGTCGTCAATATCCAACGTTGGACAGACGTTGCATTTTGATTGGATATGAAAATCGGGTTGACGTCATAACCCAACGTCATAACCCAACGTCAGTCTGTCGTCAATATCCAACGTTGGACAGACGTTGCATTTTGATTGGATATGAAAATCGGGTTGACGTCATAACCCGACGTCATAACCCAACGTCAGTCTGTCGTCAATATCCAACGTTGGACAGACGTTGCATTTTGATTGGATATGAAAATCGGGTTGACGTCATAACCCAACGTCATAACCCAACGTCAGTCTGTCGTCAATATCCAACGTTGAACAGACGTTGCATTTTGATTGGATATGAAAATCGGGTTGACGTCATAACCCAACGTCAGTCTGTCGTCAATATCCAACGTTGGACAGACGTTGCATTTTAATTGGATATCAAAATCGGGTTGACGTCATAACCCAACGTCAGAGTAACGTTGGATTCTGACGTCAACCCGATTTTCATATCCAATCAAATTGCAACGTCTACCCAACGTTAGGGTCCAACGTCAATATAACGTCATATTGACGTCCAGTGCCTGCTGGGAAGCGTCAGTTGTATGACGGCCCGGGATCGTCATGTAACCGACGTATAAGGGTACCCTAAAAGGCGGATGTTGACGAATGGTCAAAAGACGTCCCAAGACGTCAGTTATATGACTTGGGATGAGACTGTGTTACATTTTACAATGTCCTCTACATTGATAACTGTACAATGATAACTATAACAAAATAGTACCAACATGTGAGACCTTACCTTATTTGTTTAGAATAAATTTATAGAATTGGCTGTTTATTGGTATTGCCTAATACAGGTATTTCTCTAGTATATATCAAAGTCCATGATAATACCATCTATCACTGAAAGGGATTGCTTCCAAAAAATGAATATTAGAAGCAGATCATTTTTATTAGAATTTTATTTTTAAGTGGTGCTTAGCATTATAGTCTAATATAGGCCTAATCGCAGGTTTGCTTGTGTGAATGCCTCAAAGAAGTGGGCGAAGGGTGAAATGTATACAGTTAACACACCAGTGGATTCAGTTTATGAAAGAAGCTCCATTGAGAGACTTTAGGGTGCTCGTGACCACCCGCACATTTGGCCTATAGAAATCAACCTCTGCACACCGAGCTGCTTACCAACACATTGTTTAAGTCAGTGCACATGCTGCATTGAAATGAACATAAAGCCACAAGCTCAATGATTTATGCACATAAATATCACATTGCTTAACGGTTATAATAGATTCATTAGGAAAGATTGCGTGGCTTTTTGAACAGGTCAAGTTCAAAAGTTCTGGGGATGACGCACTCCAATTATTTCCATGCCAGCAGAGTACATCAAAACACACGCACCTGTTTTCAGCAGGACGGCATCAATCCTTCCATTTTCCTGTTTAGTAACAGTTGGCGGCAAGTGACCTGTTTTTCAGAGCCCACCTACAGTAGTCCCTTTATCCGCCTTTTCCCAGTATCCCTGGGAGGCCACCTCGGATGATGTCATATGGAATGAGTGAGTCACTACCTGCATGCGCATATACTGTAGGTACACAATGTCATTTACTCTGGAGGGGGTTGTATCAATGTATCCTATACAAACAATTACAACAAAGATCTTTCCTGCATGTTCATCCTTCTTGCTGTGACCACCATGATGTTAATGTGCCTGAGTGACATTTTTAGAAAGATTGTTTTAAGGTATGAATATAATCCCTTCTTCCTGCTTTTTTTTTTTTTACAGTATATTTATCCTTCCAACCACAGTTCATGTCAGCGTAGCAAAAACTTCTTCCTTTTCCTTGGAACTGTTGATTGTATTAAAATCCTATCCAATACCAAAAAGCTGAACATTCTTTGCATGTTACGGACAATTTAAATATTATAATATTGTGTTTTTACATAAAAAACTATCAGTTAATAAAGAATATATCAACAGTATCAATCTAATATCAACAGATACAATCAACAAGTGAATCAACAATTTACTATTTACTTTAGAAGTAAATCAACAATTTATAGTAGTGAAAATACCTTTCAAACCTTTGGGGTTGGTTTATGTTCATCAAGAAATGTATTTATTTATTTGATCAAAATTACAGTGAAAACATTCATATTCTGAAATTGTATCATAATTTAAAACTAATTTATTAATTTTAAAAGGGCAACAACAACAAATCGATAAAAATCATTTATTAAAATAGTTGGCAATGGTAGGTGCATGTTCACTGTGAGGGACATTATCTAAAAATAAAAAAATAAAAAAATCCAGAAATCACAATATATGCATTTTTTTTTATCTATTTGTATAATACAGCTGGAAATAAATATTTGAACACCTGTCTATCAGCTAGATTTCTGACCCTCAAAGACCTGTTATTAGTCTGCCTTTAAAATGTCCACCTCCACTCCATTTATTATCCTAAATTAGATGCACCTGTTTGAGGTCATTAGCTGCATAAAGACACCTGTCCACCTCTTACAATCAATAAGAATCCAACTACTAACATGGCCAAGACCAAAGAGATGTCCAAAGACATTAGAGACAAAATTGTACACCTCCACAAGGCTGAAAAAGGTCCACTGTTGGAGCAATCATTAGAAAATGGAAGAAGGTAAACATTACTGTCAATCTCCATCGGACTGGGGCTCCATGCAAGATCTCACCTCGTGGGGTCTCAATGATCCTAAGAAAGGTGAGAAATCAGCCCAGAACTAACCAGGAGGAGCTGGTCAATGACCTGAAAAGAGCTGGGACCACCGTTTCCAAGGTTACTATTGGTAATACATTAAAACATCATGGTTTGAAATCATGCATGGCACGGAAGGTTCCCCTGCTTAAACCAGGACATGTTAATGCCCGTCTTAAATTTGCCAATGACCATTTGGATGATCCAGAGAAGTCAGATGAGACCAAAATAGAACTTTTGGGTCATAATTCCACTAACCGTGTTTGGAGGAAGAAGAATGATGAGTACCATCCCAATAACACCATCACTACTGTGAAGCATGGGGGTGGTAGCATAATGCTTTGGGGGTGTTTTTCTGCACATGGGACAGGGCGACTGCACTGTATTAAGGAGAGGATGACCGTGGCCATGTATTGCGAGATTTTGGGGAACAACCTCCTTCCCTCAGTTAGAGCATTGAAGATGGGTCGAGGCTGGGTCTTCCAACATGACAATGACCCGAAGCACACAGCCAGGATAACCAAGGAGTGGCTCTGTAAGAAGCATATCAAGGTTCTGGCGTGCCCTAGCCAGTCTCTAGACATAAACCCAATAGAGAATCATTGGAAGGAGTTCAAAATCAGTGACAGCCCAGAAACCTGACTGATCTGTAGAAGATCTGTGTGGAGGAGTGGGCCAAAATCCCTCCTGCAGTGTGTGCAAACCTGCTGAAAAACTACAGGAAAGTTTGACCTCTGTAATTGCAAACAAAGGCTACTGAACCAAATATTAACATTGATTTTCTCAGGTGTTCAAATACTTATTTGCAGTTGTGTCATACAAATAAATAGTTAAAAAATGATACATTGTGATTTCTTGTTTTGTTTTTTGATTATGTCTCTCAGAGTGGACATGCACCTACGATGACAATGTCAGACCCCTCATGATTTCTAAGTGGGAGAACTTGCAAAATAGCTTAAATAAAAATAGCTCAAGTAAATAGCTAACTTGCAAAATTGCTCAAATACTTATTTTCCTCACTGTATTTGGCAGATGTAAAGCATACATTTTGTGTTAGTCTTGTTTTTGAATAAAGGGTTGGAAATGAATGCGCTTTTCTTTTTTTATCAGATTAATCGGAAAAAAAATAACCAACAGATTAATCTATTATTAAAATAATCCTTAGTTGCAGCCCTAAATTTTTTTTTATATTTATATTTTTTTTATCACTTTTTATCACTCATCTCTCTGTTCATGATGAGTCTGGTTTCCACTGACAGTATACTTGCAATAATCAGAATGAGCAATAAATGGATTAAGATGAATTTACTTGACATGTAAACTTGGTCACTGTTTACATGACCTCAAACTTATAGTTGTATTATAAGCTTAAATGTAAACATAGCCGATGCTCTTGAGAAACATAACAATGAAAGCGTCCAGAGAAAGCCTCTGAATGTGTTCGTGCAGATTCCTGGTGTAATGGAGCGCACTCGTGATCTGTAGGCCGTTGAGCGTTGTAGGGTCTCCTGGGTCTGATGATTGGCTGCTGTTGTTTCTCCTGTAAGGTGCTGTCAATATAGCAGAGTGGGAGGCTTTGACATTGATGGGTGCGTAGTCGTCCCAATCAGGGGTAATTGCTGTGTTTGTGCATCAGTGGGCAACCCGTATAGAGTCTTTGAGCGCTGTGAGTCACTACATGCAGTTTGCAGGAAGAACAATATTCAGGAAATCAGTTTGTTACATTTGAAAGACCAATCATCACACTAAAAATAGACAATTAATTTCCACTATGAAAAGGAATTGTGTTTATTGTTCTCTGTAATCATGGCACTGATTGGACAATGTGGTTATTTGAATTTTGCATGATGTGCTGAAATTGAATATGAGCCAGAACAATTAAGAAATGTATTTTTTTGCTGTGTTCATTCATTTTTAAAAAAATACAGGGTACATATCTATGCATTTAAACAGTTGTTTTTGTTTTGTTTGTTTGTTATAACATAAGTGCTGATGTTTAAGTTTGGGCGTACACGTTTTTAGGGAAAAGTAAAGCTATAACGAATGCAAATTATTTTTTTTTTTAAATACTGGGAAATATACTTTTGTTCCATGTAGTACAGGGTAAGTGTGACATTGCGGGTGGTGTTTGTAGTGTTACCATCTTGTTCCATGTACAAGGCAAGTGCAATAAAAATACATACAAAATCGCAGAAACCTTTATTTGAAAAACAACTTATTACAGATAGTCTGAAAATATAGTCTACAGTTTAAAATATTGTAATTTTTCTTACAAACACTTATCGTTTCCCTTTAGAAAACATTAATCCATCCCATTAGGGTCGTGTGGAGTACTTGAGTTTTTGCAGTATGTGCTGAAGATTGTGTATTTATTTTGTATTGTATTTACCCTGTAACTACAAAAAACAAGTGTATCTTTCCCCAATATTTAAGCAAAAGTTGCAATAGTTTTAGTTGTCAGTGCACTTTGTTAAAAATATTACTGTATAAATGCATAGATATGTGCTCTATAATTTTTAAAAAGCCTATACACAATATGTGTTGGTACGCCCTACAAAAAAATCATGCATTGTGTGTTCTTGCTAAATTGCTCCCAAATTTAAGATTATTGTATCATAATGGTAGAAGTTTCCCTTAGTTATACTTATAGTATAAATACTTATAGTTGCCCCTTTATTTCCCAAACTTTACATATTGTACCCTTATACTTACATGTAAGTACTTTATAGGTACACTGTAATTACCGAAAGTTACACTGTAAAATCGTTTTAATTACGCAGTACTTTCCGGGCTGTAATCTAAAGTGTAACCGATTTTTGCTATACTTTTTGCATTCTCTTTAATGAGTACTATGAATTCGGACATACTATTGTCACATTCTGTTTTTTACATTTAGTTGGGAGGTATGCAATTTCAGATGCAGCGTCTGACTGGAGTGAGTTGAGATCTGCGAAAGACCTGTTCAGTGAAGCTCATGATAGGAGGGTCTATCTTTGAAGAATGAGGGATTCAGATCATTTAGATGACTGTTGTGATGGCAGAGGAATATCAAAAACAAGGGAAGAGAGAAAGTGAACTACTGAAGCCGCATGATAATAGGCTGAGGGGGAGTGAGCCTGTTTGGGAACACGCAGTGCTTTGAGAAAGCTCTCATCTATCAACGGTGAAGATGGAAGAGGGGAAGGAGAGAGGGACGTTTGTGTGCTCTGAATTACTTAATGCAATAAACCAAGAGACTAGAAAGCCTCTCTACCTCCATCGCTTTTAGAGTCTGGTATAGGGATTCGCTTTCAGAAGGCATCCTGTCTAACTTTGATTTAATAAAGATTGTCAGAATTGGAGATAATTAAATACATCGTTTAACCTTCCCTCATCCTCTTATTCTTATTCTTATCTTATACCTCTCTGTCTCTTTCTCCTAAAATTGCTCATTTATTCCTGTGGAAAAATATCTATAGATTGGATTTTGGATGCTTGTTTACTGGTGTTTCTCAGAGGCTTCAACAGCAACTGGTCTTTTCTTCCAATTGTGAATTACACTCATTAATGCAGTTATCTAATCAACCAATCAAATGGCAGTTACTTTAATGTGTTTCCGGTCAAGACAATCTCCTCAACTCCAAACTGAATGTCAGAATGTGAAAGAATAAAGTTGATTTAAGCAATTTTGAGCGTGGCATGGTTGTTAGTGCCAAATGGGCCTGTCTGAGTATTTCACAATCTGCTCAGTTACTGGGATTTTCTCACACGACCATTTCTAGGGTTTACAAAGAATGGTGTGAAAAGGGAAAAACATCCAGTATACGGCAGTCCTGTGGGCGGAAATGCCTTGTTGATACGAGAGGTCAGAGGAGAATGGGCCGACTGATTCAAGCTGATAGAAGAGCAACCTTGATTGAAATAACCACTCGTTACAACCGAGGTATGCAGCAAAGAATTTGTGAAGCCACAACACGAACAATCTTGAGGCGGATGGGCTACAACAGCATGAAGACCCCACCGGGTACCACTCATCTCTACTACAAATAGGGAAAAGAGGTTACAATTTGCAAGAGCTCACAAAAATTGGACAGTTGAAGACTAGAAAAATGTTGCCTGGTCTGATGAGTCTTGATTTCTGTTGAGACATTCAGATGGTAGATTCAGAATTTGGCGTAAACAGAATGAGAACATGGATCCATCATGCCTTGTTACCACTGTGCAGGCTGCTGCTGGTGGTGTAATGGTGTGTGGGATGTTTTCTTGGCACACTTTAGGCCCCTTAGTGCCATTTGGGCATCGTTTAAATGCTACAGCCTACCTGAGCATTGTTTCTGACCATGTCCATCCCTTTATGGCCACCATGTACCCATCCCCTGATAGCTACTTCCAGCAGGATAATTCCTTTAGTCATCCACACTCTGGGTGCAATATTCCGATATGTGGTACGGTTACGGTGGTACTATTACCTGTGCTTCTACTCATGTTATTTATCTCAGTCATTGCCCATGTGGTGTTGCATATGTTCACAGGTCTTCACCGTTGTGAATAAACATATCTGTCTTTACAGATTATTCATACATTTTGATGGGAACATTTGACACAGCTATTCTGATAAAACCTGAAGCCATGAGTGCTTAGTTTATATCCATGGTCAGCTCTTATGGCTTTAGCATGTGTTATTGGCACAGAAACTGGACAGGACACAATGCAGGTAATGTGCGTTTTGAGAACTGAAGCAGAAGCTTAACACAGGCTGCAGATGCAGCAACCAGTTTATAAGCCTGTTCGCTTATCACAGATGAACTCCAAGAGTTTATCAAGAGTAATGTCACCTTCATGTAGGTGACATTAACCTCTGTTGTAGCCTGAGAGCTGCCTAAGAAACACACAGACCAACCGCATGACTAGACACAGAGATACTGCTCTCAGCATCTTTATCTGTGTAAAAGAATGGCCTGGAATGCAGATTTCACTGCAAGGCTATTGCCCATTTCAGTACCAGTGCTGTAAACTGTTTTGTCCAACCTTCTTGGTCAGGCTGATTGATCAAATGTTGTTAATTATACACCATATTTATTATATATTTTTTAAAGAAATTATTAGATTTATTTAGCAGGGGCACAATGAATTGGTTGAGTGTAAAGACTTTTTCATGGATACAAAAAATGGTAACACTTTAAAATAATGGTCCGTAGTTAACAAGTAGCTATGCAGGAAGTAATAGGTAGTACTGCATTAATTAACCGAACTTAATACTATTAACTAATATGGAAGCAATATTAACTAAGCATTAAGTAATAGGTAATTTAGTACAAAGGTAGTTCCTTGGTAGGTATTTGAGTATTACTAAAGAAATATATCCTCATTGAGAACTACTTGTGAACTAAGAAATAATAACCAATTTATTACTAATCACAAAAGTAACATGTCTAAAAAGTGAACAATTGTGGGGGTTTTATACTCTTAACATGGTCATAACATTTCAGAAGCATGTGCCTCAAATGGGTTCTTTGTGGAAACCAGTTTATGAAGTTTATACATCCCCCCAAATACATTAGCTAGCTATACTCTTGCCAGGATGGACGCATGTTCTCTGTTTATTTAAAACTTAAGTATAAACTTCATAAACTGGTTTCCACAAAGAACCCATTTGAGGCACATGCTTCTGAAATGTTATGACCATGTTAAGAGTATAAAACCCCCACAATTGTTCACTTTTTAGACATGTTACTTTTGTGATTAGTAATTAATTGGTTATTATTTCTTAGTTCACAAGTAGTTCTCAATGAGGATATATTTCGTTAGTACCTACCAAGGAACTACCTTTGTACTAAATTACCTATTACTTAATGCTTAGTTAATATTGCTTCCATATTAGTTAATAGTATTAAGTTCGGTGTTAATGCAGTACTACCTATTACTTCCTGCATAGCTACTTGTTAACTACGGACCATTATTTTAAAGTGTTACCCAAAAAATATTTAAAATAAATGCTGTTTTCTTAAAAAAAAAAACTAAACAAAGTACTGGTTTCATACTATATACTATACAATAGTATATAGTATTACTATCTAATAATTATATAATATAAGCAACTGTTTCTTTAGCAACAAAGATCCTGTTTCTGAAAGATTATGTGACTTAAAATTAAGATTTAATATATTAAAATATATTCAAATAGAAACATTATTTTGGATCACATAAATGCAGATTTGTTGAGCATAAGAGATCAACCCTAAATGGAAAAGTTTATATTACACAGCCTATTTATTATTTTAATTCTTATTGACCCTTCACTAGATAATGTATGAATTCTGTTAGAGCTACATATGACAGTTTATCTGTTCAATAAAATGCCTTCACCTGTTGAGTAAAAAAAAAAAAAGCATCTCTGCGTCGCTTTTACAACATTTCAAATCCTTCAATTCTACCAAAAGCCAAGCCAATGTTGATTCTTGATTTATTATGAGCTCTGTTGCTTTCTCCATTTGGAGATTTATTGTGCTCCTTTAACCTTTCTCGCTCGTTGTGACAACTATTCCACTTCCACATGTCAAAGTAGCCGGAGCAACCTTTCTGTGTTTATATATATATATATATATTGTATGTGTATATGACGAGGAACACACAGGCGAGTGATGCATGTATGCAATTTAACGAAGAAACATTCTGACAGGTCTAAAATATAAACGCGTATATAATAGGCTTAGCATAGTGGACCAGGGCAAGACAAAAACTTTGGAAGAAGGATTGATGATATATCGACTCATTTAAATCTTGTAATCTTGTTAACTTTGTACAAAAAAGAAACAGACAATAGTGCCTTTAAGATGTAAAAGTTATCACTGAATCTTTTTTTTCCCTAATATAATTGCAAAGTTCCAAATGTGCTTCCCAGGGCCCCTTTGAAGGATGAGTTCATTTAGAATGAAAATTTAGAATGTCAACTCTCTTATTTACTGTTTTTAAAAAATATCGTTACTACACAGTTCTCCTAGTTTACCACAACAAAGATCCATAGACATCCGGCAACAGTTGCTAAGAAAAAAAAAAAACATCCTGCCATTTCTGCCAAGATAAGTAGTGTTTTTACAGTACATTTCCTAGTTGTAATTTCATAGCATATTTAATAGCTCTACTCCCACCTGCTAAATTCAAAATGATTGCTGTTTTATAGCATCACTTCATTTCACTTCATCACTGGGTCTCTATTTGCATTTCTACTGTAGTCAATGTCAATAGTGTATCTTAGAATAGAATAGAATAGAATACAATAGAATAGAAAAGAATAGAATAGAATTGTCTAATGTTCATATTCCCGCACTGCTGGCAACGGAATAACCCCCTGCTGTGTGTATGTGAGTGACATGAACATTGCTGGAAATAAATGGAGATTTGTGGACTATGAAATAAAATAGACACTTACATGCATTTTTTTTGTATTTCCCATGCTGCTCCTGCACATTTGTATCCACCTCACTGAATAAAACATCATTTCTGTTCTCACAGGATTCTCATTGCAAACGGCCACTATTCAGTCTGGTTTAGACAGAGCTGACTAGTCTGGTTATAAAGAAAAGGCACAGATGAAACACTAATGAAATGGTGTGGGAATATTTTGCTTGTGAACTGTTTTAGGCAATGTTGTTGAATACTAACAATGGAATCAAATGACATAATGAATGTGACTGCAGCATTGGAGAATCCATTGGGTTTAAATTAGACCTTGGGTTGTGACATACTAAACTACAGAGCACAGTAGCCCCTGACAAATGTTTACTCGTTCTGGTTCGTGTCCTCTCGCTCTGGTGATCTGAGTAAATGTGGCTTCTTTGAAGTGGCACTGTGGTAGAGCAGGTCTCTGTGACTGTTATTTGCTACGAGTGGTGTCTTATTACAGAGCTAATGCTGGGGCACAGAGCCCTCTCATCTGCTGCTGAGGAATTATGCCTGGTTAGTGGACACAAATCACACAACCACACAAATACTTTTGAAGGAGACGATTTTCTGGTCAGTGTTAGAAAGAAATCAGAGAGAAACATTTTTGTCAAGTCCATGTTACTAAGACTTTTAATTGAAGCAAAGATTTAAAATTTATTTAATACCATTTATTTAAATATCTTTTAAAGGCACTATATATATATATATATATATATATATATATATATATATAGGCCACAAGAGGGCGCAGTTTCCAACAAAAACAAAGGCGTAGGTTTATGACGCAGTGATGAGTTGAATGATGGGACTTGCTGTCAAGCTAAAAAAAGTGGAGGCAAAAGCCGGACAAAATCTCGGTTCTCGCCGTGAGACACCTGTGAGATCAAAGTCTGATATCGCGGGATTCACGGGATTCACGCTCGTGCACGTGTTACTAATAAACTGAATGTGAATTAAGTTCTGTTGCTTTGTTACTTGTTATTTAATTACATTCCAAATATGTGTTTATCAATAATTTTTTCTTTAATAGAGACGTTATAAAGCTTTAACGAAGACTTTTCTGAGAAATGAATGGAACAAATTCCACTGATTATCAATGTTGACAAAAGT
Organism: Pimephales promelas; assembly: GCF_016745375.1. The sequence goes on along the minus strand of NW_024121381.1, from coordinate 19,899 downwards.
TGTGCTGATTAATATTGTTATGAAGATATCATTTATTTTTGTTTAATGCAGTAACGTTTATTTGACAGACCTATGCAGGCCTACTCTTCTTGTATAACTTTTTCTTCAGCTGTACACTTGGTGCAACTTTCTGGCTTTAGTTAAAAAAAAATGTGAAGACATCATTCAGCATGAGTCGTAAGATTCTTATCCTTTACATTTCAATCAGCACAAATATCACACACAATCCAGAAGCATTACAGTCCGGCTCCCTGCAGCTCCCTCCACAGAGCTTGAGTTTATTTCACTCAGGTCCTGTGAATGTGGGAGAAAGAGAGGCATGCAGACGGAGAGATGGCAGGTGCTTTTCCTCACCCCCGGCCCTTTCCTGCAGTGTTCTCCTCTTTGAGGATTCTGTCTCTTAAAAGAGCAGCTGTCTCATTCCCTGTGTGCACCCCACTCGCAATCCTGCTGCATGATCTAAGTAACAATCTCTGTTGATCATTCTTTATCACCACAACCTTTTAAGCTTTTTTGCTAAGACCTTCCTGCTTTCATTCAGAATTAAATCATATGGGTCTAATCTAGGGTTGTGAACATCCCCCATCCCCATTACCTCTCCTCCTCCTCGAAAGTGGGTTTTCATTTGAGGAACCACAATCCACACCAGCTCTCATCAGACACGCCAGCTTCCAGTGCCCACTATTCAGTTATCCAGGATTTTGTGATTTAAATAATGAAATCTAATCAGTCAAGAGAATATCCATGGCAAGATGGTGTTTTTACTTAAAGGAGTAGTTCACTTTTCAAAAAACTTTTGCTGATAACTTACTCACAGCCCCATGTCATCCAAGATGTCCATGTCTTTCTTTCTTCAGTCGAAAAGAAATTAAGGTTTTTATGAAAAACATTCCAGCATTTTTCTCCATATAATGCACTTCAACGGGAACCAAGCGGTTCAAGGTCCAAAAGACACTTTCAGTGCAAACTGTTCAAAGGGCTTTAAACGATTCCAGACGATGAATAAGGGTCTTATCAAGCGAAAAGATCGCTCATTTTAAAAAAATAACAAATTTTAAGTTTTATAAGCTCAAATGCTCACCTTGCTCTGTTCTGTGAAGCACGTTTGTGACTCTCCTGTTCGAACTCGTTCATCAAAATGAACAAATCTTTTTCCGAGTCAATTTGTTTGTTTCGTTTGTTGAATGAACCAAATGACTCTTTGATTTTGAACAGAGCAAGGCGACCGTTTGAGCTTATAAAACTTAAACTTAGTTATTTATTTATTAAATGAGCGATCGTTTCGCTTGATAAGACCCTTATTCATTGTCTGGAATCGTTTAAAGCCATTTGGAGTTTAACAGTGTGGAGTTTGCACTGAAACTGTCTTTTGGACCTTGAACCGTTTGGTTCCCATTGAAGTCCATTATATGGAGAAAAATTCTGGAACGTTTTCATAAAAAACCTTAATTTCCTTTCGACTGAAGAAAGAAAGACATGAACATCTTGGATGACATGGGGGTGAGTAAATTATCAGGAATTTTTTTTTTTTAAAGTGAACTACTCCTTTAATACATATTCTGCAAATGAGAATAAATGGCTCATGAATAAATGGTTCATGCAGTTAGTAAGTTTGCCAAATATCCGCAAGACAGCATATAAACACACATAAATTCAGATTTGACTCCCATGAATCTCCACCCATGACTAAATAATGTCAGCTGCTATTGATCAGCTTTCATGTAGTTTCACAGTGTGACTACATAAAAGCCAGAACAACTCTTTCACTTCCCACTCACAGCATTGTTTATTTGATTTTGCATGAGTGAGTTCAAATACAATTAGATTGGAGTCTAGACTGATATACATATTAAGTCCTTTGATGGTCAACTGACTGTGTCAACTCCAAACAAAACATATTAGCATATCTAATTCAGTTTGATGGGTCTTTGCTCCACTGTGTGTATTTAATTAGAGCAGGTGCCTCACTCAAATAATTTGGTATTTCTCTATCACAAGTTTGCCAGAAAGTTTAAAATAGAAAGTAAAAAAATAGTGTTACATGGACAAAAAACAAACAAAGAAAGAAACAGATGTTGCAGTTCCTCCTCATTCTTTCTGTCCAAAAATGTTATTCATGATAGAAGTGATCAAAACATGGCAGTTATCCATCAATAGTAATATTAATAACCAAAAGTAGAAATAATATATTAGCAATGTGTATTATTATTTTAATAATATATAATAATAATGGTGATGATTACTTCAATAATAATAAATCAGTAAATCATTTTAATATGTTGTGCTTTCTTGATAATTTAATACTAACAACAGCAATACTCATTAGGTTTAACTATTAATAATATTTGAATACTACTATTACTACTACTACTATAATAATAATTAATATTATTATTATGATTAAAAAGGTATATATAAGTACATGGGTAACTGAACATAAAAACCAGCCAGTCTGACAAAGCCAAATTGGCCATTTGTCCAACCAATAGCAGACACAGGGAGAGAGAAACCAGTTTCAAATTGTATTTTTAGTAGCACAGAAATCACACACTTAAAAATCTGTTTTAAAGGCCTAAATAAAGCCCTTCTCACATTCCATTGGTTGTTGTCAAAATGTCTGCCATTTGAACTGCTCCCTAATGAAGACTCATCAGTCATTCTTTACACACACACACACACACAAGCTTGATATATGGCAGCAATTAATGTCATCCCCTGTTTTCAGTGAGTCACTGGTGAGTTGTGGACCTATAGGGGTCCAGTCAGGACTCAGACACAGTGCTGTTGGCCTGCAGTATTGGTATTGTGAGATCTCCTGAATAGGGCCATCTGCCCGGTGCCTGCTGATGGCTGTCTTGGCTGGTTGTTCTTGAACAATAAGGACATGAGGACTGGCTTTGTGGCCAGGCGTCAGACTGGACAATAGGGGAGAGGAGAGGAATAGAGGCAAGCAGAGCCCCGGTCTGCGGGCACACTCTGTAAACACTCATTCTAATAAGCCCCTCATAGACAGATTATCACGGCAGGCGGGAACAATGTCAACAATGCTAATTATCCCAAGATGTATGCACCAAGCATTCAGAGTCGTCTTCCTGGAGACATAAGTGCATACAGCACACATAGAAGGAGCGCAAACTATCTCTATCTAATTATCATCACACCCACATTAATGAATGCCATTAATTTGCGCAGATGCAAAACACAATGATAATTTATCAGTCATAGAACAATTGTTTGTTAATCTGGTGGATTTATTAAGAATCAGTTGTCTTTACACCTGCAAAATCCGGTGATCCAAACGCAAGTGGTAGAAAATGGTTCAAAATGGAGGTAAATGCTCACGCCCCATATTGTATTTATAGTTTAAATGCTTTTAAATGTAGCACATGCATCCAATATACAGTTAATATAGAAGCTCACATTAAATGTAGAAGCATTGTATTCAATGATGTATTAAATAAATGAAAATGACAGTAAAGACATTTATAATGTTACTATATATATATATATATATATATATATATTTCAAACGATTCTGTTCTTTTGAACTTGAAGTGAAGAAGAGTGCAACCTGTAAAAAAAGTATTATGGTTTTCACAAAAATATTAATCAGCACAACTGTTTTCAATATTAATAATAATAAGAAATGTTTCTTGAGCAGCAAAGCAGCAATTATGATTTCATAAGGATCATGTCATGTGGCAATGAAGACTGGAGTAATGAACTGACGACAGAGACTGAATACATAATCTCATATGATATAAAGTATAAAATACAAGAGCATATACTTCAGAGAACCTGTCTTCTAAAATCTGCTGAGAATTTGCTTTAGCGATACCAGTAATCACGTATATCTCTCTTATGGTTCAGGGGGTACTGGGACAGGAGGGTCAACTTCCTGATCTACTTCCTGATTCTGGCTGTGGCAGTTTGAATTATAAATGTGTAAAAAAAATACATTTTTCATCAGTCTCGTAGCATGACCCATAGGCAGCAGGGGAGGAGTCATAGTCATGTGACACTGGTGACTGTGATTGACTCATCTCTAATAGATTTAGTTGTTTGGCTTCTCCTATTGTTTGGATTTGAAACCAAGAGAGAACTTTATACAAGACACGCATTGTAGATGTGCAAAATTTGGGGTTTCCACAGTTAACTATTTATGAAAAGTCAAACCATTTACACTTCAATGATTTTAATTGGTTTTGTTGATTATAATCTAATACAAAGATTTTTTGAAGCTATTTGATTCATTCAATTGATTTACTGATAAAACAGCAACGTAATCATTAGGGACACAGATCTCAGCTCAGCTACGTTTTTTAAAATATTTGATAAATAAGTATCAGGGGAATACAAAGTTCTAGCCTGGCTAACGCCAGACCCAATTCTCGTTGAGACTTGGGTCTGGGAACCGCATGTTCATTTTCTCATATTTGAGGTGCTTTATGAATGCCCGGCGCCGTTTATTGGGTGCTAAGAATGTCTATCAAATGCGCCTGTACGTAGCTCATAGCCAATCACTTCCATTAGAAAAACACAAGTATTAATTACAGTGTAACAGATGTTGAAGTTGTTATTTGCATTGGAAATTATTTGCACTTGTACTTATGGCACTGTGACAACCACAGTTGGTAGTCTACTACAGGCATAATGACAATATGATATTAATAAATATCACTTAACATTTATTAGTTAAATGGACTTCGTCGACGACGATGCCTAGCAGGTGGTCATATACAACTCCGTGGCTGACATGTTTGCCACTTTGCGCTCATCCAGGCCTCGGACTGCCGACAGAAGTTGGTATCGTCAATTCTTTATCGCATTTTTTCTCGGGACACAGCTGAGCGGCAGATATTCCAGGTTGACCGCCTCCTGTACCTGGTCCTCCATTAGGGCGATTAATGGCGAGACAACAATAACGACTGGGCTCTCGCGAAGTTTAACGCCAAAAGCGTTTTTTTCTAAATAAACTTCCATTCTAAACTACTTAAAACAATATCCAAGGCTGCATCAAAAGGATAGCTTCGCGTCTTGCTGCCATGTTGAATCCATAGATATAAACAAACTGCTTCGGTGTGTCGCATAGATGTCATCATCGTCCTGCTGCTCCCTCCCCGTTCTGTGATTGTGTTCCCTAAATGAGGCGAAAATCTGGACCATGGTATCCAGACTGCCTTTCAGCATGAATAAAATCATGCTGCGCAAAGGCAGCATGAGGAAACCCAAGACTAACAAAGTTCAAACTTCTGTCTTGAAACTCTACATGGCACATGCTGATAGGTCCTTAACTTTTATATACTTGCAGTTGCAATCACACATTCTCTTATTGGGCCACAGCTGATTGGTTTCTGCTGTATCAGTAGCCAATGAGCTCGCTGCTCAAACTTCAAAAACTTGGTTTTGCTGTAGCAGTTGCAGTGTTGCTTTCAGAAACCCTCCACCTTCCCCAGCTCCACCTGCATAGATCTGCTATGGGTATTTCATGTATATTGTACAGCATCTCACAGCAGCGTTTCATGTATTTACTGTCATTAACAAGTCCCGTAATCGCTCTGCAGCAGCAATAACCAACAGCAGCAGCGAAAATCTATTTCTCCAAGACCAAACATATCAACATTGTCATATCTATTAGTATTCCCATACTAAACACTCCAAGAGTTCCATGACAGAATCATAATTTTCATCAGAGTCGTGTGCAGCCCTAAATTTCTTGTATATTTATGCTAGTTTAAGGAGACAGCATACAAACCCTGTTGTAAATCGTAAATAAATCCCATTTCATCTCTCACAGCCACCCTGGCCTGTTGACTCCTATAAGAGTATGCTTGTTTTACTGGACAGATGTCTGTGAGAAATGAGAGTTTAGTTAAATGGCTTTGCAACTGATTGAAAAAGTACATCCTGATCCAGATTCCTCCAACAAAAAACCATGGTTGGCGACATGTCTCTTCATGTGAAGGGTT
>NW_024121381.1:0-13430 GCF_016745375.1 Pimephales promelas | reverse complement strand
TTGAGCCAACGTTTCAAGCTAACGTCATAATGATGTCAAAATACTATGTTTTGTTGGGTCACAATCTCACTTCTAATTGTCATGAGGTACAGTATGGTGGTCTAAACCCAGCAATGTCACTATGTTAACATCTAGCAACACAACATTCCATTATTAGATGTTTTTGTTTTGTTGACTGCACATCATGGTTAGCCTACTAAACAAAACACAAATGTCAGCATGCTAATGTACATATACATCTTAAATAGGATACATCAACATTAGACATATTTGGTATGATTTCAGTTGTGGTCTTGGGTAAGAGAAATTCAATGTCTAAAATACACTAACTTCATACTTATGAATAATTCAGACTGAAGTCTTTGTGACCTAAACGTCAAACTTACTGTAAGCATTGCTCTTTATTGGTGATAGTTTGGATTATCCATAGATTTTCTTGTTCATGCAAGTGTAATAGATCAAGTTGACCCAGTGTGTTCCCTGTCAGAAGAACAAGCTCTTCACCAGGAGTGTGCTGATCTAAAAATGAATGAAGTACTACATGCAAGCATGCAACTGAAAGACTGAAGGTGTGCCCAACACACATTGGTTTGGGATTTATTAATGGTTTATTCTTATGTCTACAATAATGAATCATGAACCACCCTGTGTTATTTTGCATATTTACAAAAAAAATCAGCTGGGTTGATGCTCAAAATTATGTTGTTTGCAGGTGTATACAGTACACTTTATTCAATTTGGAGAAGCACATTCCCGGCAAGATTTACATTCTCACAAGAGGGAAAGACTTTATGGTTCAAAATTGGATGATCTACATTATGGAACAGCAAATAAGTTGTGCATTTGGGTAATCAAAATCTCGGTAACACTTTACAATAAGGTTCATTAGTAACTACATACATTAACTAAGAATAAAAAATACTTCTTCAGCATTTGTTAATTTCAACATTTACTAATATTTTATTAAAATCTTGTTAACATTAGTTAGTGCACTGTGAACTAACATGAACAAGCAATGAACAACTGGATTTAAATGTATTGCTCATGGTTAGTTCATGTTAGTTAATACATTAACTAATGTTTAATAAATGAACCTTATTGTAAAGTGTTTCCAAAATCTCCAAAGTCACAATACAGCAGTTTATTGGAGACTAATGAATTCAGAATTCAGGCAGTGACAGGGTAACAGTATGAGTAATCATCTGTATAGCATATGTCCAACAACCTGACAGTTTTATCTTTTTAATTAGGGCTACTTATCAGGTGAGTTGGACCTCATGGACCTGAAATTTTAGTTATAGCGTATATAACACATATGGCCTTCATTTGGATTCCATGAGAAACAGACATACATTGCACCCAATTTCTTTATCAAGTTGTGCTTAACAGTGCAGCTGTCAGACAAACGCAGTAGTTATTTTTAATAATGATAATAATATGAATAACAATAATAATAAAATCAATTTAGCCTATTGAAGTGTGCAACAGTTTTTAGAATGTTGCAGGTAACCCAAGAAATTTTAAATGAATCCCTAACCAATCACAGTTAGGCATCAATTTGAAATTAATTCCTAACCAATCACAGTTAGGCATCAATTTCCTCCGCTCTACCCTCTTGTGGGAAAGACGAAGACCTCCCACCCGTTCCACTCCACTCCAGCAGCCATTATACTGTCTGCGCGGGCACTGGCCTGCACAACTTTCAACATCTGGATATACCTGCTGTGGAAGGTGAGTGAACAGAGGTAACGAAAATTTAAATAAATATTGGTGTTTATTAGTTTTATTTTATTTTATGTGGACTGGGCTGCGCGAGAATTTCTACCTGGCCTACTATTTAACTACCAAAAAGCAGTTACCTAGTTGATGTAGTTAAAAGTGACTTTTATATAATAAATAACTACTAGTACAAGTAGTGATATAGGAATGATCCCTCAGCGCACATTTGTCAGACTGAAATGCACGTGCGCCGGCTGTCCGGTTCGCTGGGGGTATGGCCGCTGTTGTTGGAGGAGTCGGGAAACGACTAGCATGTGAATGCATTAATTTATATTAATTTTACAGAGCCCTTCACATGACACGCAAAATATATACACAGTATATATTTTTTTACATAGTGGCTATAACGTTACTTGTCCTTATTTGTCGTGGATTCTAGATCACTGTTGTAAAATGTGCTTGTGGGACGTCAATGTAAGTTATAAGGATTTTCGACAGCCAATTTTAAAATACAAAGAAATAAGCTTAATAATGATATGATTAAATGTTTATTTATCTAGATGAATTGGCAGTAGCCTTAAAAAATGTCATGTGGTCCGAATGTGATTTATTTTATTTTATTTCCTGCTTAACCATTTTATTTTTTACAAGTTCTGGTAACGCTTTACAATACGGGTGCACTTAAGCATTAATTCATACTACTTAACTAATGCACAGATAATCACGAGTCAATGTATGACACAATTATACTGCATCTGCAACTAATAACGTCTATATTAATATTTTAAGTAATATATTAATTAATTGATTAAATGTGCCATAATGTATTAATTCATGAATAATATATTTTATTAACAGTGTAAATAAATGTGTAAATTACCACAATGTATGTACTTCAGTTGTTGGCTTTAATTAATCATTAGCTTATGATTTGCAAGGGTATCATTATTTAAATATTACTAATTGTTAAGTAATATGTCATAGTACAATAATGTGGAAGTCAAAACCAAAATGACATAGCCTATTGCAATTAGTTAATAGTCAATACATTACATATGGCATACATTATCTGTGCAATGTGCATTGTTACCACAGTTCTCCGAAATTAAAGTTTGCCTTTCTTTTGAGTTTTTGTAAATAATGATCTCATGTTTTTTGTTTTATAAGGGCAGGCATCAACAGTTGAGGAAATGTCCTTGATAAATCTCTCAACTGCCTGGAGGAAAAGCAGATACCGGTAAGGACATACAGTCATATACTGTATAATGCAATTTTTATAATGTGCAGTGTTTCAATCCCCGTGCGACTTGCAACCGTCATGGGGATACACTGTTAACCTTTTTTGTGTTTAAACTAAAATACTGTTCCTCTAATTTCAGATTAATAGCTTGTCCAATGATGGAGAAATACATTTAAAGGACAATGGGAAAAGGATCATGGAGAAGTAAGTTTTTATATTAGCAGTTCTTGGCAGAATCATGTGTTATTTTATCTGGATGTTGTCACAGACAAGTTGATGAAGTTGACTATCCATCCGTCTGTCTGTTTAATTAGAGATGTGTGTGATGACTAATTTTAAAGTCATTTAAACAGAGGTTTAGTAAGCGACTAGGCTTGCTACGATAGTCGGTGTTGAGGCAGGCATACACGGTGCAAGTTCGGACACTCGTAATGGAGGTCGTAAGATATTGCATTTCAGGAGTCAGTTAACTTGATAATCACGTCAAAACAGCCGGTACACGGCACGACTGTCCTGCACAAATCTTATCTAATATTAATTTCTGTCACTGCTGTGAACTGACCACTGCATAGAATATGAAAAATATGAATATCTTCGTGAATCAGCTGTCAACAACAGGCCTAAACCAGCCATGGTACCAGCACAAAAACACAATCATTAAAATATCGAGACATATTTTTGTCAATATTGCGCACCCCTAATGTAAGGTATTTTTTTATTTTTTTTATTTCTTCAGGTCTTAACAATCCTTAAATTTGCCTTTTAAAAAAGTGTGCATAAACCCTACTGGTGAAAAACAGGCAGACTCCCCGAATTGTTTAAACATTTTTTAAAATTATCGGGAAGTGCTCGGCTTGGCTCGTAATTCCTCTCACACGTTGCGAACATGTGAGCACCATCGATATCCATGCGATCATCGGCGAGCGCGTAAATCTTGAGCCGAACAAGAGTCGACACACAGATCAGCAACATGAGTCAGTTTCTTTCATCACAAGAGTGAGGAGCTGACTGACAAGGTGACTGCGGAATAATGTGTCACAGCGAAATGTAAAAGCGCCTATTTAAGTGAATTTGTCATTGCACTGTTTTGTTGTTGTGTAATTTAAAAATGAAACTAACATGTGCACGGCCACACGTGTCAACGTGCACGGACTGAGCAGAACAGAAATGTACAGAACTCCCTTTGACATGTGTGGCCGTGCACATGTTAGTTTTGTTTTCAAATTAGCACCAATTCACCTTTGGCTAAGCCCCGCCCCCCTAAGTTACTGTTGTTACATCTGTCAAACTTCATCTGCACTCTGCATGGCTTATGCTGTAACAGCTCTTCCTGCTGAAATGTTATCAAACTTTTATAAAGCAGCAAATAAAGTGTCCGATAAAAGTAGGCAAAAGGGGCTGCAATATGCGTTCAAAGGCTATATTCAAGACATACAGGTGAAATGCAAGAAACAACAAGGCATCCAAATACGTTTACATTTGCCTTTAAATTAGCTTTTTAAAAGCCCCGCCAGTGATACCGGTATTGCTGGTGTTGTCCACACGTTGATTAGCCGGTGGGAAAATATCCTCGCCGTCACATACCTATAACTGACTAGTCTAAAATTAACAAACCCGTGCAGTTAAAATAGGAACACTGTGTACATCTGATTCAATTAAAACACTCAATTTACCATTCCAATATGCAATATCCAAATGTGATATTAAATATTAGATTTTTCTATATGTTTAAATCCTTCCTGACCTTTGGAATCAACACCAGGCCAACAGTGGAACCAGTGTGACATCTAGATATGACAAACTTACTAAACTATAACAATCGTTATATAATGTGTTGTATATAATTAATTATTTGGACATTTCAATTCTCTTCCTTTTGTATCCACAGGTTGATGACAAAGGAGGTAATGGCCAGTTTCAATATGAAGGGCGGGAAAGGAACATCTTTACAATGTTGTCACAGGTAAAAAAATATATATATATATATATATATATATATATATATATATATATATACAGTATATATATATATTGACGATCATGTGTCCCCAGTGAAGCTGACTTTTAATTTTACGGGCGGCCCTGAGCACACAGCGCTCCTATTCTTCGTCTTCATTAGTTTATGCTCTCTGTTTAACAGTTTAATACGTTACTGGATATAACCTGTTGTTGGATAGAACAAAGAAATTAAACTGTATAAGAAGAAGTATTATAGTTTTTGCTTTTATATTATTAGTAACAAACAGGCAAACACTATTAATAGTTTCTCATATTCAGCAAATATACGCATTTATATAATTTAAACAAATCTTTGAATATTAAAAAAAAAAACATTTAATTTCACAATCCTTGCAGACTTTGTCGAATCCAGCTGTCAGATATTCTGAAGTGTACATAGACGTTCAATCCCGGTCAGTCCGTGTGAATAAGTTCAGCTTCACTGGGGACACATGATCGACAAACTTTAAACCTTTGATTTCAAACTATGCTGGCGCTATATTCAGTTGCCCTCTGCCATATTCATGTCATTTACACTGTGTGCTAAATGTAAAATGAGTGTCACGTTGTCTTTATTTGAAAAAAAAAAAAAATGTGGTTCCTAGTGCGCACAAACTTACTGAGTGCCAGGTTGATTGCATTATCTTTTTATTCATATTTTTTTCAAACAATTTTTTTATATGTGAAAAATACTGTAATAGCATATAATTACAGAATCAAGAAGTTACAGAATCAAGAAGTTACAATCTAAAATAAGGATGTTAAGGATGTTTAATTTATAGATGTTTTTAATTCATTTGCAGATTATTTATTTAAATATCAATTCATATCTTAGTATATCAGACATGTATCGTTCGTTGCCAGTCTTAATTTTCTTGATAGTGCAAGTGCATCTCAAAATTGGGAAGATCACGATTATGATCATGTATCGTGATTGTTTCTTAAAAGATTGTGATATGAAATTTTGGTAAGAATGCCCACACCTACTCTAACTGTTGTTTTTACATTCAATCTGATGTCTTTTAAATGTTCATTAAGCTTAAGATTAACATTTTTGCTTGGAATGTCTGATCGCCATTTGTGAACAGCATCAAAAGAAATATCTCTCTTTTGATGAGTTACAGCATGTACATGCAAGAATGTTACATGTGTATGGCCCTTAAAGCTAGGGTAGAATTTTTTTTCCAAAAACTTGTTGAAAGTGTGTTCCTATCCTGGTAGCTACTGTATATACATATATAGGATGTCCTACCTGTTTGTCAATATATATATTTGCATACCTCTACGCAACTTGTTTGCAAAGTGAAACGTCATCAACGTGTTCAATATATGCATAGAAATTGAGAATAGAAGCCAAACATTAGCGATTTCTCTTGAACCAACATTTGAAAAGGGTTTTATTTAAAAAAAAATAAAAATAATTATGAAATTGTATTTTTGCTAAATGTTTTTTTTTAACCTTTTTTTTTCATTATTCACATTCATTATTATTGTAATGTCTCACCAGTGAATGAGACACGAGTTAATCTAAAAGCATTGCACTCTCTTCCACCAACTCTTTGGTTATTTGGCTTTTGAGATGCTCTGAATCATATCGATTGCTTTCCAAGCTAGCTTGCTATTGCTAGCCCCTCTGAAATGTCCTACCCTAGCTTTAAGACTGTTTGGAATTCAATGTTTTAATGCTTAATGTAGTGCATCATATCTTATATTCCCTATAAATTTTATTTTTCAAATATTTCTTACAGAGTGTCTAGAGGACTTCAAAGGAGACGGAGGCAAACATTGGAGCGGCTGTCGCCGTATGTTTAAAATATGCCCCAGACAGGCAGGGGCGGAGGTTGCAGGAAAAAAAAATTGTACGATTTTAGAATAAGGATAATAATGTTAAGTATAAATGGTTGAAAACCTTCTGTTAAAATAATGTAAAAAAAAAAAAAGAATAAAATAAAAGGTTATTTTATAATCCATTTAATTTCTTTGTCATTTATCTAATAAACATCATTTGTGGATTACAGTTCACTAAAAATTAAATTACTTTTCTGTTTGCTCTTGTCTTAAGATAAATACTTTTGGGTTGTCTTGCATTGGATCTTGACCTCTGTTCGAACCTTGTTGTTACATGAAGTTTCTTTTGATGAAACTTCATGTAGTTTTATGTCATGCCAACAAAATTACCATATATTTCTTTAAAGTTGGAATTTGACAGCTTAATGTTGTGTTTTGACAGATATCTGACATCAAAAATTCATTGTCTGTCCACGGTTGGACGTCAGCCCAACATGTGAGTTTGATGTTTAGCTTAACATTGGGGTCTGACACTTAAAACTGATTCATTTTCAACCAAAAGGCAATGTCCAACGTTGGAGGTTTACCCAGCACCGGGTTGATAACTCAACATCAGACTGACGTTTATCTTCAATGTTGGACAGACGTTGCAATTTGGTTGAAAATGGAAATCGGGTTGATGTAAAAACCCAATGTCAGACTGACGTCAACATCCAATGTTGGACAGACGTTGCATTTTGGTTGAAAATGAAAATCGGGTTGACATCATAACCCAACGTCAGTTTGTCGTCAATATCCAACGTTGGACAGATGTTGCATTTTGGTTGGAAATGAAAATCAGGTTGACGTCATAACCCAACGTCAGTCTGTCGTCAACATCCAATGTTGGACAGACGTTGCATTTTGGTTGAAAATGAAAATCGGGTTGACGTCATAACCCAACGTCAGTCTGTCGTCAATATCCAACGTTGGACAGACGTTGCATTTTGATTGGATATGAAAATCGGGTTGACGTCATAACCCGACGTCATAACCCAACGTCAGTCTGTCGTCAATATCCAACGTTGGACAGACGTTGCATTTTGATTGGATATGAAAATCGGGTTGACGTCATAACCCGACGTCATAACCCAACGTCAGTCTGTCGTCAATATCCAACGTTGGACAGACGTTGCATTTTGATTGGATATGAAAATCGGGTTGACGTCATAACCCGACGTCATAACCCAACGTCAGTCTGTCGTCAATATCCAACGTTGGACAGACGTTGCATTTTGATTGGATATGAAAATCGGGTTGACGTCATAACCCGACGTCATAACCCAACGTCAGTCTGTCGTCAATATCCAACGTTGGACAGACGTTGCATTTTGATTGGATATGAAAATCGGGTTGACGTCATAACCCAACGTCAGTCTGTCGTCAATATCCAACGTTGGACAGACGTTGCATTTTAATTGGATATGACAATCGGGTTGACGTCATAACCCAACGTCAGAGTAACGTTGGATTCTGACGTCAACCCGATTTTCATATCCAATCAAATTGCAACGTCTACCCAACGTTAGGGTCCAACGTCAATATAACGTCATATTGACGTCCAGTGCCTGCTGGGCTGACATGAAATTTTCATTTTCTGAGGTTTTTTAACATTAATATGAGTTCCCCTAGACTGTATTTGGTCCCCTCGTGTCTAGAATTTTCAATCGGTGTAAACCGAGCTTTGGCTATTTTTCTCTTCTCTGCATCCGTCTGCATCTCAGACGCACTGATCTACAATCTCCCCCTATATAACGTCATATAGGGGAAAGGTTACTCCCCTTTCTCTGCTTTGCGCGCCCAGAGAATTTGCCCCGACGATGAGAAAACGAGCTAGGAACAGGAAGTACGAACACACGCAGGCGCGATTTTATTTTTTCCTAGAGAAATAGCTTTGAGATTTGAGTTTTTCCTCGAGAGATATCATGGCTTGCAAACGAGCGAAGCATGGCAGTTGCTCAGTGTTCGGATGTACAAATGAACGCAAAAGTATTTTTTAGTTCCTTCATCCGAGCCTCTGAAGAAACAATGGGTTAATTTTATTTTCTCTGGAAATGCGCCGACTCTACTCCCAGAAGTTTTGTATGGTCCAAACGGGCAGAAGACAAGTTACTGTAATCTTTCTCTCAAAATCGTTCGATACTGTTTATGCATCAGTAAGTCAAGCCAGACTATTATCAACTTCACGTCGTTTCTTTGAGTAGGATGAAAATAATCTTATTTAAAGAAAGTGTTTAGCAGGATGATATTCAAAACGGTAAGCACGCGCTGCTTTGTTTAGGTTATGTGTATCTGCAGCCCCGGCAGCGTCGGTTTTCCTTTTTGAATGACAACTATAGACTAATATATCTGCAGAAATAGACATTTGGCTTGTTAAACGCAGGTGCAGAACGCACATTTAGCTGACAGTCGGCTGTAGTTCTCTCGATGTGTTCAAGTGCAGCTTTTTACCTCGACGAGAGCGGACGAGTTTCGGGCTTCTATCGGGCAGATGTAATATGTGTTTGTGGCTAGAATTTTCACGTGATGAAATACAAAGATCTGACAATAACACGCAAGCATTTCATTAGTCCCGTGGCAGAACTTTTGCCAAGCGTGACAGAGGTTCTGGGTTCTAATCCCGCACTCGTAACGTTTTTTTTTCTCTCTGATTAAAACCGATTATGTTTATCAGTTGTATGTTTGTGTGCATTTTACTTTGTGATTTTACCGGATCGAATATAGTCTCCACAACGGATTAAAGCGCGAGTCCGTGTGAAGACTGCGTGCGACAGCACGAGCCACAAGAGAACTGAGTATCCACGCCACTGATCGCAACGAGCACTTTGATCACTTGTTTTCAAAAGCAACACATTTCAGCGCTAGATCGCCTCTTATTTAAAGAAACGAACTAAATGAATGCTCTGCTAGTTAACTAGAGATGATTTATTTATTTGTATATAATTTTTCTATATAATAAATCCCACCCGCAAATTATGCCTATGCGATTCAGTAATTTCGATATCTGTAATAGTAAAAAACGTATAATAGCTGTAGTACGTATTCAAGAGAGTTTCACATGTAATATGTAGCTTTTTCATATGCAAGCATGTCAGCCAATCACAGCAGTGGGTGGTTACATTGAATCCCACAGCAGACACGCCCCTTCAAACAGACCGTTCTAAGCAGAGGCTAAAATCAGGCTAGGAAAAGTGCCTTTTATTTCTAAATTATGACTATTTTTTTCTAAAAAACATACTAACATTATAAGGGCAACCCAGGAAACGTTATAAAATAATTTAAAAAAAAAACATGTCAGGGGACCTTTAAATCGGGTGTGCAGTGCGATTTGTAATAGTACTTTACAATTGTTGCTTGTCAGACTGTACGAACATGATCATCGCTGTAAGCCATGTCACACTGTAAGATATCAGTTGTCATTAATGTCAAAAACAGAAGTTAATGCCAGTCAGACCGAATGTGCTTTTATCCTTCCCGGTCGTGATGTCACCCACCGCAACGCTCACTCTCGCCAGTGGACTAAGTTGATATACGTGCTTTAGATGGAATCACACAGGGGCGTTCCCAAAGTGACATCGACGCAGTGCAAGTTCCCTCAGGCAGGATTTTTAGGAACATGGTAGCTAGTTGGTTTCTATTTGCAACCAGGTAGAGTATATTGGATAAGCAACGAATAAGGTACCAGCTGGTTATATCAGTGTCAGAGTTGGGTTTCAAAAGACAGAAATAAAAAATCCAAGCAGTGTATTTAATAATTTACATCTTTTATCCAAAGCGACATACAAATGAGGAGATAGAAGCAATAAAACCAACACTAGGCCAACAATTTGCAAGTGCTGTGACCAATCCCAGATAGTCCAGCACAATACACGCAGAAAGTCTCAGCTGCTGGTGTTGAGATGAGCAGGCGAAGATGGCACAGATGTCACTGCATGTTGCTTTCCATTAAAACAGATTGCACATTTTACTCTAGGACTAGCTGAAGCCTTGTCTGTGAAACAGGGGGCATAATGTCTAATGTAATTTTTGACTCATAAATTCCCAGAAGTGCTTGTCAGTACATGGTTGTTTTGGTAGGTGTGCACACAGCTCAAGGCTTGGCACTGCTTTGACTAGGAGGGTAAGGTCAGGTCAGCAACCGAACCGTGGTTCCACTGATGTGGGCCTGCTTTGTCATGATAAAAATATCATACACGATGGGGGCGCTAGTGCGCAGAGGCCACCCATCATGTCTCATCAGCTGACATGACAGACACTCTCTGTGTTCCAGTAGAGGTCCTTCACACTTAAAATTTTCATCAGGTGCTAGAGAGGAAAGATACATACCAGATCTTGAAAGATGGAAAGTGTTAAAAGAAGTTTATATGTAGTTAAAAAAAAAAAAGAAACTAGATGAGTACCTTTTATGGAAAAAAAAATCTATGAAAGCAAAACAAAAAATTATTAAAGCAATTGATTGCTAGAGTATCAGGGTGGTTGCTAGGGTACTTGCAGTGGTTGCTATAGGGTACTCATGCTAGTTAGGGTGTTGCTATGCGGGTGGTTGGATGGATGGATGGATGGATGGATGGATGGGTGGATAGCATTGCTTGAATGTTTCAGATCAAAATGCTAGTTGATGATGGAAAAATAAAAAGAAAATACATATATTTTGATCAAATAAAAATGAAATGGAATGGTACATTTTTGTTAAGTGATCAAAATGTTATGTAATGTTGCTATTTTTAAAATTAGATGTTTGATTTGTACAATTATTACAACCTTGAAAAGAATAGCAGAATGTTTGGGTGAATTGTTCCTTTAATACAGGTTGAAACAATAATATATATTAATGTTTGACATAATTATATTGTTAAAACAGACAATTCCGGAGGAAAGCATTAACGTCACGTAGAGCAACAATGGATCAACAAAAGTAACACAGGAACTGCTGATGAACTCATTAAGTCTGGTTACCTGTTCAAAGGCCATTTTATGTCAAGAGAGATAGTTTTGCAAGCACCCACAAAAATTTTCAGGAGCAGGGAATATGCTCAATGTAAATTGGCAAGGAGGCGGAGTATGGAAAAAAAGTTTAAGTATGAAGAGATTGATTGACCCAGGTCCTCTTGGCTAGTTGAGCTCCTGTTCACTGTCTCTTGATGGAAGGAGCCTAATACAACACAGATCAGGACAGAAGCAGCTCCAAACACAGGTAAGACAAATTGTATTACACATTATTGTAGTAAAATAATATTGTTACTATAATCATTGTATCCATTGCCATAATGGCAGTAAGAATTACTGTTATTATACGTGGGCTAAATGTTTTGTATTGCAAAAATAATGGTCAGTTTAAGATTACATAAAACTGCAGATAATTCGATAAGAATGAAATAGTAAAAATATCAATATTTATGATGTACACTACCGTTCAAAAATTTGATTTCAGCAAGATTTTTTAAAAGAATTTAATACTTTTATTCGATCAAAAGGGACAGTGAAAACATGTATAATGTTCTAAAAGAATTGTATTTCAAATAAATCCAATTCTTTTGAACTTTCTAGCCTATTCATCAAAGAAAAAAATATCACAAAATGTCCCAAACATTTATAATAACAAGAAATGTTACTTGTTACATTAAAAAAAAGATTAACATTTAAATTGTAATAATATTTTACAATATGTTTATACCGTATTTTTGATCAAACAATTGCAGCCTTGGTAAACTAGGCTACTTTCAAAAACATTAAATAAATAAATAAATAATAAAAAATTTTACCAACCCAAGACCTTTGAATGGTAGTGTATATTTAGTATTATTAAAAATTATTATTATTAATGATTATTATTATTATTGATACTTTTAATGTATATATACATTTCTATATATGCATATTGATATATATATATATATATATATAATATATATATATATATAATTGAACTCCAGTCTGAACAAAAGCCTTTATGTAAGTTTTATTATAACTTAATCTCCAATTATTGCAGTTTTTTTTTTTTTTTTTTTTTTTTTTTTTTTTTGGATGCTTCTGTGGTGAGCACTTAAATAAGATTGGAATATTTTTTTTTGAAATAAAAACTGTCAGTTTTCAGTTGGCTAATATTATGTACTAGTTTAGTCAAAGACATACAGTCCCTGTGAGAAGAAGACAGTGCGGCTCTGTTGCTGCAGTACAGTCCCTCTGCTGATAGGGTTTTGGGGGATTTTTCCAAAAATGCAGTCTTGAGCTCAGCCAGCCCCGCTCATCTAAGCCTAAAATATATTTGAAAGACGTGTATTCTATATTTACACAAATTTGAACGGTAAATGAATGTGAGACTGAACATGAAAAGTCATGCCAAGGCAAACTAAAGGAAAACTTTTCTTTTTTTCAGGGAACAGATCTGTCATATCCCAAGTACTTGTAAGATAGTCGAGAAAAATAAATATAAAAACTTTGCAATTTTGATTTAGGTTCTATATTATTAGTCAATGCCAACTTATTTCAGCAAAAAATGTTAATCTCTATAGTTTTTCTCCTCGTCCTAAGTCCTGTGTCTTCTCTTCAAGGCACACATAATGAGAAAAAAAATGATACTACCAAATTAATGGGCCACACTATTAGCCATAATGTTCCAAAGCTAGTAACTACATCAACCGCCAAA